>VXBB01002198.1:0-19744 GCA_013399915.1 Illadopsis cleaveri
CCTTGTGAGTCTGTAAATAGATAGAAAACAATAAACAGCCAAGTCTGAACTCGAAAACCTACATTTCCTGTGTCTTAATCCTGATCTGGGCAGAGAAAAAGAAGTCAGAACTGTAACAGATGGTATTTTGTGTTCAGACTCAGATGTTTGTTAATTTTTATCTATATTATAATCTCACAAGCTGTGAGTTCTATAGCACTTCCAGTTAACAAAGTAAAAAATGGCTGCTATCTCTTTCTTTACAGGGCCTTTTAAGGATAAACTGTCCAATTAAGAAATGACACCTAAATTATTTTTACTTTTACCATAGTAAAACCACCACTTTTACCATAACCAACCACCCATGGCCCGCAATGTGGACTTTTCTACCCAATTACAAAATCCCACCCAGTCCCATGAAGAAGAAGGTGAAAAAGAAGGACTCAGCCTCTGCCCTAAAACCTCCATCTTGCTTTATATATATTACTATATTCTAAAACCTTAAACTCTTAAGTTTTCCACCATGTGATATCACACACTTCTATTCAAACTCCACACCCATAATCCCAGTTCTGTTATTCAATTTTGGAAGCTTTCTCCACGGCCTCAGGTCAAATGCAGTGTTTGCTTGGGGGTCAGTGCCTGTCAGCACAGAAATCTGAAATTCTCAGTGCCCAGGGTTCCAGCACCTTTCTCTTAGGCTTGCAGTTGTTTTATCCATATAGGACTGACCTGCTCCACCTGGTAACCTTTAGATTAATCAATATTTAATGTGTCTTGTAGTAAATTTAAGACTTTAATTAATCTCAAGTGCTGTGTTCACTTCCTTTCTTCCACAAGACCATCTTGTGGGAAGATATCAGTAGAATAATTAATAGTGATGTATTTTGAGTGCCCTGAATGGTGTTTTATTCAGGGTTAAAGCTGCCTGGAGTTTCATTTCGATGTTCCTAGAAGGAACAGGAAGCACAGAGGGGACATGTCCCATTGTCCCACAGAGAGGGGACACAAGCTGAGGTAGATTTTGAAGCTGAGCTCATTTGAAGAGGTGAAAAGCACAATGTAAGGTACATGTGGAGCAAAGTAAAAGTAATGTGTTTTCTGCAGGAGTGTCAGGGAGGGGAGGAGGATGATGGTTTCATCCTGAGAACAGGACCTTTGCATTGAAATGCCCATGTAAAACCCAGGAGAGTTGTTCATGATACAGGAAACCAAAATAAATTTTATCCAAGATGCTCTGCTGGAATACCAGCTACAGCTTTGCAACTCTTAGATGTTCTGGGCTGGGATGCTCAGTGTTCTCAGGAGGCTGCAGCTTATTTGCTGATGTGGGGAAGGAGGAATCCCATCTCAGTGTGAGCAATCTGCAGTGCTGAGGCTTTAGGGCAGAACACCAGTGTGAGTGGCTGTGTGTGTGAAGCTCATCAGACACCAAATTAGAAATTTTGGGATAGTCCAAAGCATTACCATGCAACTTCCAGGTGCACTGAAAATGCAGAATTGGGCTAAGATACTCTTCTTTTTATACCTGTTCATGTAATAGCTGTTATGGATTTTAGTTGGAATGTCTGGAAAAGAAGTGTTAGTCCTTCAAGCACAGTCATTAAAACCCAATTAGAATGCAGTGTGTTTCAAACACATTATTGCATTTGACACATGAAAGTCTGTTTGGCAGTTACAGCAACAGAGTCCCTGTTTCCTTGGGTTTAACAGGTACTAAAATCTGTTTGAAAAGTGAGTGGGAGATTTCCCATCATGTCACAGAAAGACAAGATTATGGCTTCCCTTAATATCTTCATTATGGAATTACTTCTGCAGCCTCAGTAATCTGGTAGTTCATGACTAACACAACACCATGTGTGTGACCAACACACTGAGCAGCTGGGAACCAGAGAGTTTGCAGTGACCTTGTGTAAGTGCAGCCCAGGATCACACTGGAAAAACTCAGATTTAGGAGCTTTTGAAAAACATTACCTGAAATTTCTGATTGGAAAGTCTGATCTCTGCATGAAACTGATTAAAAATATTTGCTGATGTTCTGAATCCTTGAAGGGAGAGGGAATACCAGTAAAGATACTGATCCCAGTTTAAAGGTGTGGAACTGGTGTGAAAGTTGAATTAGACCTCTCTGATTGAGATCTTTGTTTTTCCTCCTTAGCTGGAAGATGCTGGTTCCAGTAGTTTAGATAATCTGCTAAGTAGATACATCACAGGCAGCCACCTCCCCCCACAGCCTACAAGCACCATGAATCCCTCCCCAGGACCTTCAGCTCTGTCTCCAGGGTCATCAGGTAAATCTGATGGGTTTTTCTAGAGACTTCAGAAAGTAATGGGTATTTCTGCTATTTAAGTTGAAAATAATTGCCTTCCCTTCCTGCCAGAAGGGATGTTTTATTTAAAATTTGTTTTGCTCAGAAATAGATTCTGCTGGAAATTTAAATTTTACCCACCTTTAGAAATGTCTTTATAGGAACAAACTGCCAGCACATGGATGCAATATTCCAGATCCATACAGAGACACTGCCAGGGTCATTCTGAGCAGAACTAATTAACTAAGAGCTTTTCTTATGGACTTGTGATTTTATTTGTTCCCATACCTAATTCTGAGTTACTTAAACATTGCAAATGTCTATTTCCATGAGTAAGAAGATTATTTCAGTCAGTATGAAGAAATCCTTCCCTGTGAGGGTGGGGAGGCCCTGGCACAGGGTGCCCAGAGCAGCTGTGGCTGCCCCTGGATCTCTGGAAGTGTCCAAGGTTCGACAGGGCTTGGAGCAACCTGGGACAGTGGAAGGTGTCCCTGCCCATGGCAGGGGTGGGACTGGATGATTTTTAAGGTCCCTTCCAACCCAAACCATTCTGGGACTTGATGTTTCTCTTGGTTTTCTCTACAAGATTTGTAAGATCCTGTAAATGAATGGGTGCAGCAATGGGGCTGCCTGTGTTTCTCAAAACCTGCATGCAAACCATGCAGAGGCTGCTTTTTGGACTTTATTGGTGGCTCTCAGTGCATAAAATTTGAGGATGTAATTGGCTGAAGGCTTTAGCACTGTTTGGATTAGGTAAAATAATTACTGGGACTCTTAAGAACCGTGTGTTGTCACTTTTTTATTTAATGTGATGTGCTAGATTTGTTGTGATCTAAAGAATGAGAGAACAGCTGACTTAGGTGACTTAATAAATTAGGATATTCCTGCAGCATTTCTGGGGTTACTCAGCACTAATCAGTGAATGTAAACTTGTACCAAATTAATTTCTGTGCTGCTTCTTTGCAGGTTTATCCAACTCCCACACTCCTGTGAGGCCCCCCAGCACCTCCAGCACAGGCAGCAGAGGAAGGTGAGTGTCACATTAACACTGTCAGGCTAAAAAAATCAGGCATGAAGAATTCAAAAAAAGAATTGGCAATTGGCAAATTGTGTTTTGTCATAACTGTGACCGAGGAATGCAAGAATGCTTGCATGAAGGTCTACATTTTTAATTTCTTTCCCTGCGCCATGATTCTCCTGTGTCTTGTAAATTTGAGCTGTTGTAAATGTTCTGACACCCTTTGCCTTTTGGGAAACAATTACCTGAATTTCTTTGCCCTGTTGATTGAACCTCTTATTTATCTCATGATGTGCTGATGTGTTTGCAGCTGTGGCTCCTCGGGCAGGACTGCTGACAAAACTGGCATTGGCTTCAAGGCTGACCAGGTGAAAGTAAAGCAAGAGCCAGGCACAGAGGAAGAGATCTGCAGTTTCTCAGGAGCAGTAAAGCAGGAAAAAACAGAGGATGGCAGAAGGAGTGCTTGCATGGTAAAGTTAGTTTATGCCCAGTGTGTTGTGGTTTTCCTGGCAACATGTTTAAGAATTTGGAAAGATTTAAAAAAAAGGCATTTTTACTCTAAAGCTTCATTCTAAGAGGTATTTTCTTCCTGGTAATGCTCTGCCAGGCACAACATGGCCTGTAATGTAAATTTAACCTTTTAATAATTAAAATGAAGTGTCATACAGTGTATTTGCTGCTTTTAATCCCTACTTAATAAAAGCTGTGAGTCACCCATTGGACATTCCCACATAGGTAATTGCATTCAGAAAACCTCCAGTCAGTCAGAAGTTCTTAGACCAAAGTATAAATCACATAATTAGCAAATGAATATTTTTCAGTGTTTCCCAACTATGCTTGATTGAACAGGACTGTGTACAGGGAGCAGGGTAGTGGAGTTGAGGATTTTTCCTAATGACAATGAAGTTGTCATTAACAGCTTTTAATGACTTAGTGTGTTTGGCTTGTTATAGCATTTCTCATGTTAAATATGAGAAGAAACAAGTGTGTTCTTCAAAGAAAGGACATGTGAAAAAGCAGTTTTCAATACTGTGTGTAGCTCAGCTCTTCCTCATGATTTCCCATGGTTTTTGGGATGTGAGCATGGTACCTTTGAATGGTGGGAGGCTTTTGAATTCCACCACAGGCAGAAAGATGCCTCTGTAAAATCAACTCTGATTTTCCCTGTGCTGCTTTCACCCCAGCTCAGCAGCCCCGAGAGCAGCCTGACACCACCACTGTCCACTAACTTACACCTGGAGAGCGAACTGGAAGCTTTGGGAAGCCTGGAAAACCACGTGAAGACAGAGCCAGCAGAGCTGAGTGAGAGCTGCAAACAGTCTGGGCACAGCCTGGTGAACGGGAAGTCGCCGGTGCGGAGCCTCATGCACCGCTCGGCCCGAGTGGCAGGAGAAGGGAACAACAAGGATGATGACCCCAACGAGGACTGGTGTGCTGTGTGCCAGAATGGGGGGGACCTGCTGTGCTGTGAGAAGTGCCCCAAGGTGTTCCACCTCACCTGCCACGTCCCCACACTCCTCAGCTTCCCCAGGTACCGTCGCGGTGTGGGCTGAGATGGTGCACAGAACCCAAACTGGTGTTTCCTCCAAAAGCAGCTTGTTCTGGGTGGTTTCTTATCCTACAGAAATACAACATTTCCAAGGCCTTGCCTAAGTTGTTTGTGTGTAGCTGACCAGTATTTATCTGATAACAGAATCCCGTTCTGTTTGTCTGTGTAAAGTCTCACAATGTGATTTTGTTGTGTAAAGTTCATTTTAAGGCAAGGTGAGAAAAGTGTTACAAAGTATTAAAGCATCGTATGGGGGCAAGAAAAATGGCCTTGACTGGCAGAATTATTGTGAGCATTAAGGGTAATTCCTTAGCTTTGTGTATCCAAGTCTTTACTGCAGTGGAATGTGAATCTGTAAGAGTGAGTAAAATCTGTTTGTAGTCATCACTGATGAGAATTTATCCCTGGATGTCTGGAATAATTGTGTTTTTCTCTTTAGTGGAGAGTGGATATGTACATTCTGCAGAGACCTGAGCAAACCTGAAGTGGAATATGATTGTGACAATTCCCAGCACAGCAAGAAGGGGAAGACAGCACAAGGCCTGAGTCCTGTGGACCAAAGGGTGGGTCTCAAACCTGCAGGAATCTGCTTCCCAGGAAAAAGTGTTGTACCACATCAGCTGCCCTCCACTGTCTGGAGATGGTTTGGCTTTGACTGAAGCAACTTAAATGTAGTTATGGCTTTGCAAAGCAACCCAAAATGATTAATGAGATTTTTCCTGCTGTGGCCACATCTCCAGGTGCTGGTGACTGTGAGAGTGCCCCAGTGCATTGGGACTGTAATCACTTGGGAGCTAAAGTTCAGCGTTAACACATACTCTGTGTTTAAATACACCATTTAACATGCACTTAATTAAAAGTCCTTTGCATTTAGCATTGGTGTTACCTCCATAAAATAGTTCTGTGAGCTTGGTGTGTTGAAATGCATCCTGTGAGAGGTGCTGGGAGTATTCAGGTGCATTCTTGGGGAATTTTAATGGCCTTGACAGTCAGAATTATTTTTAGCTTTTAGCTTTATTTTTATTTTGAACATTGTGTAGTAGCTTTTAGCTTTATTTTTATTTTTAACATTGTGTAGTGTTAAGAGTATTATCAAATCAAATTCCTCTAAAGGAATTACAAGCAAAACAAGGAAAAATATTTCAACAGGGAATTTATAGAAACATTCTAGCTCTCCTTTCAGATTGTTCAGTTTTCTTGTGGGGAAAAGTCTGCAGCTCAGTCCTTTTCTGTTACATGTGGTTGTGATTGGACAAAAGCAGGAAAAGTGGTTGTAGTCGGTATTTTATTTTTTAATTTGCTGTATATTAGCATGTCTCTCCATGCTTGACTTCAGCCCTAGGCTTTTGGTTAGGAGGGAAAAAACAAAGAGGAAATTTGTGAACAGTAAATGGGGTTCTGCCTCTCAACTCTGCCCTCCTAAGAACTTTACCTTTTTTAATTAAGTTGAGGGGGTTGTATTTTAATCTTGTAGTACTAAGCTGTTAAAGTACAAGCCTATTTAAAATAGGGAGATATGAATCTCTGGGCTGGGGATAAATGAAGAATATTAATCTGAGCCTGTTTATTTCTTTATAAGAAATGTGAACGCCTCCTGCTTTACCTGTACTGCCACGAGCTGAGCATTGAGTTCCAGGAGCCAGTCCCAGCCTCGGTGAGTCTCCTGAAAAACTTTGTGATTTATATTTGGTATAACAGCCCTGAGAGTCTGGAGTTGAATTTGGGAAGGAACTGACTGTTTCCACCAGGAGCATGTCTCCCCTGATCAGTCTGAAAGTTCTGGCAGTCATCCAGCATTTCCTGGGTCTGAGAGGGAGAGCAGCTGATTCTGGAGCTTCTCCAGGCAGATGCTTCACTCCCAGTCTCAAAAACAGATATTTAAAAATACTTCCAATTAGCAGTTACTGAATTGCAACAAGATGTCTCAGGATACCCATGAAACTCAAAATGCTTTAGGAGAGCTTTTTGTTTCTTTTTGGACAAACTTTTGAATGAGAGGAGGGGAGAAGCTGCTTTGACTCTTGTGTTTTCAGCTGTAAAAGAAATAACTGTAATGAAAAGCTTTGCTGTGCTGTGAGAGACACTGAGGGTTAGAGAGAATCCCAGAATCCCAGAGTGGTTTGGGTTGGAAGGGACCTTAAAGCCCATCCAGTGCCACCCCCTGCCATGGGCAGGGACACCTTCCACTATCCCAGGCTGCTCCAAACCCTGTCCAGCCTGGCCTTGGGCACTGCCAGGGATCCAGGGGCAGCCACAGCTGCTCTGGGCACCCTGTGCCAGGGCCTCCCCACCCTCACAGGGAAGGATTTCTCCCCAATATCCAATCTCAATCTACCCTCCTTCAAGTTAAAACCAATCCCCCTTGTCCTGTCACTCTATAGTCTTATAAAGAACTTTTTAAACAGTTTGAGGAAAGGAGATTGTTCTGCTTTGCTGAACGTGCCTGAAATGTGTGATGAGATGAAGGGACTGATACCTTCAGTGCAGAAACTCAGCTGTGAACTCTGTAGCCATTCAGTGATAAATCACTGTTGGTTTTTTACAGATACCAAACTACTATAAAATCATCAAGAAACCCATGGATTTATCCACGGTGAAGAAGAAACTGCAGAAGAAACATTCCCAACACTACCAGACCCCCGAGGACTTCGTGGCCGACGTCCGGTTGATCTTCAAGAACTGTGAAAGGTTTAATGAAGTATGTTAACTTCCAATCTGAACACCATTTGTGATTTTAGATGAATTTTAGATGAATTTTAGATGAATTTTATGTGAATTTTTCAACCTGGTTGTGCAGCTTGTCCCATGGAAAGCTCTGCTCCCAGCTGTAACTTCTGCTTCTGGAGCAGATGCTGAATCAGGCACTTAAAAACCAAACAAAACTCAAGGCAATTGCAGAATAACTGCTCATTTTTAGCTAAACTGGGAGAGCAGAGGGAACTTTTAAAATGCATTCAGTGGTATCTGTGAGTGAGGAGCAGGGTGACCTGGTTACTGTGCATCAGATTGATTGTAGGAGTGCTATAAAGACAACCAAAGAGTCCTTAAAAGTGTCTCAAGCTGCCCAGGTAATTGTTTTATACTCATGGAACATGGTAGAATCTGTTGAGAAACTTCCTCTACTGAGGATAAATCTGCCTTTCTGAAGATATTCTGGTTTTAGTACCTCACACAGGCTGAATCCAACAAATCTTTGTGGCCATTATGGCTTTTTATTAACCTTCCTGCTTGAACTCCTTGGTGGGTGGGGTCTCACAAAAAATCAGTTTTCAGTGGATAACTTGGGTATGGGGTCATATTTTTTATTAATTTTGCAATGATCCCATCAGATAATGAAATATCCCTTACATGTGAAATGTGGCTTGGGGAGATAAATAACCTGAGTGTTACTGCTAGTGGAGCAATGGAAAAAATAATTTGAATATCAAAAAAAGAAAAAAACCCAAGGTGATACTGTGCTGAAACAGTAGGAGTTAAGAGGGTTCCTGATCTCTGAGATGCTTTAAAGCAAGGATGACAAAAGGCATCACAGGGACTGGCTTTCTTCTGACCTTAGAAATGCAGAAAGAAGCCATTATTTATTTCTCTGTAAAATATAACCTGAGCTTGCAGTGTTTGGGCTGCATTTCTGGCCCTGTGCAGAAGGAAACTGAAGGAACTGCACAAAGCTACAATTAAAACCTGCCTAGGAAAAATCAGGGTCAATGATGTGATGCTGAAACTGCTCACAAGCATTTGGGACTTTGACAGCCCCAATTTCTTTATGTCCCTGCATTAGGGGAGGCTCATGAGGTAATTAATTACGTGAACTTCTCAATCAAGGGAATTAATGAAGCATCCACTGTAGAGGAAAACATGCTGCAGCTCTTAGAGACCAGAGTACAACAAGGGAGGAAGGACTGAGGGATGTGGTGATTTTTTCTTACTTTTTTAAAAAAGAAAAAAACGTGTTTCAGCTTGCCTGGCTCATGGCAAAAGTTGAGTCACTCTGACCTCTCACAGCAGCATCATGTCGAGTGCCTCTAAGCCAAAAACTTTTCCAAAGCAGAAATCCAAGTGGGGTAATCCCCAGGAAAGAACCTCCCCTCCAAAGGAGACTTTCCCACAGTCATGTCCAGGCAACTCCAGTTTATCCTGAAGAAAGCAGGCATGAGTAGAAAATGGCTGGGAGCCACTTGTACAAAAGTTGTGTGTTCTGTTGAAGGTTTATTTACCACCTAAGACTGTTTTAAAGCTGCTGCCTAAGTTTGGGAACTAAAGCTAACAAACCATAACAAACTGTGTTGTTGTTATGGCTGACTTTAGTCATCCAATCCTGTGCGATCTCGTAACTTTAGAAAGGATTATAATTTCATTTTTTTTGACTCTGGTATCCTTTTTAGATGATGAAAGTTGTTCAAGTTTATGCAGAAACACAAGAGATTAATTTGAAGGTAAGCGTTTCAGACCATGCACACTTGGTGAAGGGATGTGCATTTCCAACAGGTGAATATTCCTGTCTTCTTTCATCCACAGGCTGATTCAGAAGTAGCACAGGCAGGGAAGGCAGTTGCATTGTACTTTGAAGATAAACTTACAGAGATCTACTCAGACAGGACCTTCCAGCCTTTGCCTGAATTTGAGCAGGAAGAGGATGATGGTGAAATAACTGAGGACTCCGATGAAGATTTTATACAACCACGTAGAAAACGCCTAAAATCAGATGAGAGACCAGTGCATATAAAGTAATCTAATGAGATGGACCTAAAATTTATTGTAAAAACTGTTATTTAAGTGTTCCTGGAATATTATCATGCCTGCAGTGGCCATCTTGAAGAAGCTGATAGCTTTTTAAACAGTATTAGATAACAAAAAACACTTGTACAGAAAAACATTCGCATCAAAAGGGGAAAAAACGTGTATTGTAAATTTTTGGTGGTTTGTATTTTTTTTTTTTCCTTGATTACTTGCTATATTCTTTCTTTTCCTGATGGAGGGGACACACTCATCCTGGTCTCACAGACAGAGGTGGAGGAAGGTTGAAGAGAAGCAGATTTGATAGGAGATGTTCCATGTGCAGATCAGACTGTAGTGACACGATCTGCAGGACTGGACCCACCCAGTGACTGTACCTTGCATTACCCTGCAGTGTAAACTGTGAGCAGAGCTCCTGAAATCCCCTCTGTGTCCACTCAAGTGTGTGTTGGTCATTGCTTTGATCATCTCATTGAAGCAGGATTGTGAATAACTGATCTTCTGTGTCGATCCAGCTGTTGACATTTTGCTTTCTTTACTCCATTTTATGTATAGCAAAAGGAACAAGAAAGAAAAATCATTAAACTGTTCTGAAGGGGCGAGTGCAGGAATGTGAGTTTTTGGCAGATGAAAGGCCAAGCTGCTGGCTCCAATCCCTTCCAGTAGGACAAGGTGTATTTATTAAAAGTCCTGTACCCAGAACATTTTAATGGCATCCATGGCAGAAGTCTCAGTGTTGTCATCTGTCCCTGACCCCCTGACGAGGCAGAATGTTCTCTCCAGTATTCATTCTCTAGTTTTCTGTACTTAAAATATAGACTGAAGAGGTAATAACTGGTTGGGGTGTTTTTCCAGTCTTCCTAAATATCAGTTTCTAATAGACCACTCGGCAAACAATAACCTATTAACTACCAAATGTGTAAAATTTCCTGTATTCACTTTGTCTTATTTGTAAATAGTGAATTGAGATTTCTTGCAGGTCAGCAACATTTGCTGAACTGTTTTTAAGCTAATATGTATTCTTATTGATTGTTCCTATCAAGAAAAGATTTGTAATATATGCTATTTCTAACATTGCATTCATTTTGAGGTTCTGTCTTATTTTTCTTAGAGTACTTCTCAGAACTTTCTTCAGAAGCAGCTTGTGAGGGAAAAGTGCAGGAAGATTGGAATCAGTCTGAGTTTGGGTTGCCTGTCCATCCATTGAACAAAGCACTTGCACAGGGTTTGGCCTTGAGTGGTTTCTGGTCAAAGAGTGAGAGCAGAACAATTTCCCAATTCCCTCAGTGACCCCTGAGGCACCTCTGCAGTGCCTTCCCTTGCACTGCCTCCATCCCAGCATTCCTGCTTAGAAATCATGGAATCACAAGGAGTTACAGCTCAAGAAGTTGTTTCCTTTACTGACACCAGTCAGTAGTAGAAATAAATACAATTTCTGGCCTTCATGTTGATCTTGTTAAAGGAAGTTGAAGAATTCATGTAACCAATGAGCTCGAGATGGCAGACTCTCAATTTGCCATCATTTGTGTGGATCCAGCAGTTCTGTGGGAGATCCCTGGGGGTTTGGTGTACTCAGCACAGCAATTCCTGTGGCACTGTACACGCTTTACCATCATGGTAAAGAGAAATATTTTAGCACAATATCAGATTGAGATATGCTCTAAGCAGTCTTTATGCAAATCACTGCAGATTTGGTTTATTTTATAAGAACCAGGTCTGTGTACCTTGGGATTCTCCCTCTTGCAATAAATGAGGGGACTGAAGATGTTTTTAACTTCCAGCTCACTTCTTTACTCAAATGTTACACTTCAAACTCAAACTGGTTGGCTTTGTTTTTTTCATTTCTCAGATTTTACCAGTGCTGTTTTAAGTTTATTTTTTACCAGTTTGTATGTGAAAGAAAAATGAATTCCACTTCAACATATTAAATTGACAAAGAGCAACAACTTTGCCTGTGGAAAGGCTGACGTGTGAATAGGACACTGGTAGTGACAAGGGATCATTTCATGGCTCTGTGTATTGCCTATTTATGCATTTCTAGTTTCTCAGCTTCATTTTGCAAAAGGAATATCATTAAAATTATCATGAAAATAAGATTCTGTGAACTCTCTTCACTCGGGGCTCCTGTTTTTATGGCACTTCAGGTACCTTCAGGCCTCACCTTTTGAGCTCTTCCCTGGGCAGTAGGTGGGGATTGGATCCTGCAGAGACCCTGGGGATGAGCCAGAGCAAGGGATGGGCATGGGGGGATCCCAGATGGAGTTCAGGGGGAAGGACTCACCCCAAACCCTCCAGGGAGGCTGGTGTCTCCTGGCTGCTGCAGGAACAGGACCCTCTGCTCCCCACCCAGCCCCCAAGGCAGTTCCCAGTGTTTTGGGACAGCCTTTCCTTTGAGGTGGCCTCTCCAACTCTTCAATCCAAGTGGAGAACTTGTCCAGCTCATGCTCAGCATCTTCTGCACAGCAGGAGTGCAGCTGAGCTGGACCTTGCTGAGCCCAAGTTCTGCCCTTGCCCAGACCTCACTGACCCTCCAGAACTGTTCCTCCCATCCACTCCCCAGTGCTCAGTAGGATTATGTGGAATTTTGAATGTGTACAAGAAATCTCAAGTGTTTCTTTCATACAAGGAAACAAAACATTCTCTTCTTGTTGTTTCCCCTTCATTTTTGAACTCCCAAAGCAGCAATTCAGTGATTGTTTTGAAAGCAGCAAAGTTCTATTTGGAATTATTTAAAAGGGTAGATAAACTCTGCTAATCCCTTCCCTGATCCTGTCGTCTGGGTGTTCATCACAGAACTGGGGAGGGTTTGCTCAGTGGAAACAATTTTTGGTGCCTCTCTGTTTGTAACTCATTCAGGAGCAAATTACTGGGTTGGGATTAATGAGCCACAAATTCTCTGGGCATCTTCTCCGTGCCAGCTGCGGGGTGTGCAATGTGTGAGTGGTTTTACCTGGGGAATCAGAGCAGTTTCCATCAGAAAATCCTGTAAAATTGTGATCCCACGGGGTGGCAGCAGGAATCTGGCCCTTGGTGCAACTCTGCTCTCATTTAAAATCCTCCCAAAAATTTGTGTCTCCATTTTGGAGAATTTTTGCTGCCCCTGAAGTTTTAAATTATTCCAGAGAAGGAAAAGGCAATTTGCTTTTGAAATGAGAGTGCAAAGTGCCCAGTGTGAGCTGCTCGATGACCTCAGCAGCTGCCTGCCCTGCAATTCCTGGTGATGAGTGGGAATTCAACAGCTAAATGGGCTCAGGGCTTTGATTTAGTTGTACTCTGGAATCAAGTGGCTTAGAGCACAATGAGGCAGAGCTATTATCCAAAAAAAGGGGTTTTCCCCAACTTCTGCAAACAGGAGTGCTCACTTAGGAGTAGAGATGTTCCTCTGTGTGGGATGTCATTGTGACACTTCACTGGACCACTCTATGCTGGAGCAAATATTTCAAGCTAATGGAAAAGTCCTTAAAATGAGCCTAAATTTCTGTTTTACCGCCTGGTTATGGCTGACCTGGAAAAGTTTAGGTTATTGCAACAGTATTTTGAAGCCATGTGTGTGGTGTACTGGGAATTGGCTTTTCTCAGTTGGCTTTTCCTTGTTTTTCTCACTCTCTTCCTTGGAAAAAAAAGCAATAAAACTGCTTTGTCAGCTGCCTGTCAGCATGACAGGAATCCTTTCCTTTGGATAACGATTTTATAGGGAAGTTTGTATGCAAATCACCAAGCCTAGCTTTTAAAAATAAAGTGTGCAGCAGTTCCTGACAATATAGAGTGTGGCATTTTATTTTAAAAAATTGGGGAAAGTTCCATATTTTTTTAAGAAGTAGCTGTTTGAGCAAATAATGGAGGTACTTTTTAAAAATAAAAATGTAAATGCCGCAGTTTACACAGATGGCACATATGGATTGTATCTTTGGGTATGATGATTTATTTTGTCTTCTCAAAAATGTGTGTGCAGTAACTCTTCCATCTACTTCCACTTGGCTTATGGGGATCCTTTTTTCTCTGCTTTCTAGTGAATCAGGATTGAATCAGCTTTCCAAAATTGCAGTTAATTTGGGAATCTTTATTACAAGTGGACTATGAAATGTATGAAATGCAGTTTGGGCCTTTTCTGTGGAGTGAAATCACAGCTCGAGGCTGCTGCCTTTAGAATTTATGGGATTTCTACCAAGACAGGTACTGGAATATTTTGTAAGCTGGACTTGGCAGGATTCAGTCTGGAGTGAGCTCCCCTGGCATGTCTGTGCTCACCTGCAAGGGCGGGGGTTTAGGCTCAGAACACCAGGACACATGTAAATAATCCTATACAGATTTGTGCAGTGCAAAGCTTGTTTTACATGTAAACATTCTCCTGGAAGGGTTAAATCATGGCATTCTTTGTTTCTTCAATTATTTCCTGCTTCCAGTACTGGAGCTGGCTCATTTTGCACATAATAAACTTGCCTCATCTTTTAATATGATTCTTCAAAAAAAACCAAGTGCTGTTTCTGTGATATTGTATTATCTGAATCATCCTATTTAACTTTTTTTTTTAAGTTATCATTTTCTAATTGTTCTGTTCCTGTGTTCTTTTGCTGGTGTGTAATTAAAAAGCAGAACATTTTCTTTCCTTGGTTATTTAATATTTTAGCTGCCTGTAAATATTTCTTGTTAAGTGCTCTGGAATGTGCTGTAGAAGTTGTATTAGCTCAGTTTAAAGCATTGTTTGGAACCCATTTTGGTTGCTTATTTCTATTAAATTAGAAAAATCATTCTTTCAATTTGAGTTTCTTTCTTGCACATCATCAGACATGGATTCGCACCGGGCAAAATGCTTTCCTGACAACGCCTGCAGTGTGGAAAGAGGATGAAATTTGGGCTGCAGGAGCCCAGGTGAGCCCAGCTGAGGCTGCACAAAATCATTTGTCACATTTATCTACACCTGGGCACGAAACACAAGGGTCTGGAGTTCTCTGGACCTTCTGCACGCAGTGAAAGAGCTGCACACCTGGAATTCTGCTGTGTCCCCTCACCTGGGGCTGCACTTTGGTGGATGTGCCTTGAGCTGCTGCCCACCACTGGTAAATCCCGTTTTTGGTGTGAATGTTGCTGCTGGACCAGTGTCCTGACTGTCCTGCTCGGGGCCAAAGGCAGAACTGAGCTTGGCAGAGCTCAGGCCGTGGCCCAGCTCAGCTGCAGCTCTGCAGGGACGTGTTTGGCTGGTTTGGACAGGAGTCATGCAATGATTGCAGCTCCTGCAGTGCCCCAGCTGAGCACAGACCTGTGGGAAGGAAGGGGAGTGAGTCTGCACCTCAGCTAAAATCCCCTTGGAATAATTTCTGTGCAGCCAGTGAGGGAGAGCTGTGGTAGCCTGGAATGCCTCCCAGCCTGGGGGTGTGTCTGAACCACAAAACCCAGGTGAAGGCTCTGATCCAGGCAGGTCTGTTACGTACCAGTAGCTCCCTTCAGGCTGTGGCTCATAACAAACTCCAATTTTTCTCTCACTCTTTGTTTATTCTGTGGTGGCTGAGCATCTCAGAGGCTCCCTGATGAGAGCTGTGTGCTAGGAAAAGGTTCAGTGAGCTTCACTGAAGCTTCTGTTCCTGCTGAAACAAAGAACCCCTGCATTCCCTGCTGCACCTGCTGGGCTCTGCTCCCTGCCCAGAGCAACAACAGGTGGTTTGCAGCTGAACCTTTGCCCTTGCAGCCCAAACCTGGCAGCACAACGTGGAGCTGGCTCTGCACTGCTGGGCACCAGTGGGGCTGAGTGCCCTGCTCAGCCTCCCTGCAGGCCTCAGAGGAGGTTTTGTTTCTCTTGGCCAGGTGCTGCCTGGCTGTGTGAGCACTCCCAGCTCCCCCAGCCCATCTGCTGCAGCTCTTTGGGTGTTTGGCCTTTGTGCCTGGGCTGGCATCTGGCATTTGCTGTTCCTCTGTTTGACTCCGCTCAGGTTTGCTTGCATTTTCTTTCTCTTTAATGCCCTGGGTTTAATTCTCCTGGCTTTAATTAATTCTCCTGGCTTGCTCCAGTGACACTGAGCTGTTCACCCCATCACTCAGTGCTGCATTTGAGTTGCCAATTTTCCTTTCAGCCCAGAGTGAAAAATCCCATCCCAAAATCCTACCAAGGATTAGAAACGGCTGCTAAACAACCCCTTGCTGCCATTGTAGAATTCACATCTGTTACAGAATCCCAGAATAGTTTGGGTTGGAAGAGACTTTAAACTCATCCAGTTGCAGCTCTGCCATGGCAGGGACATTTTCCATTATCCCAGGTTGTTCCAAGCTCTGTCCAGTCTGGGCTTGGGCACTTCCAGGGCTGTGGATGTCTCTGGAGACAGGGATGATTTTGGAGTTACTGCTGTCTGAGGGTTGAGATGAAGAGTCTGGATCTTCTCCAGAGCACTGGCCTTCCTTCCCCTTATCAATTTCCCTCCCCATGTGAGCTCTGGGTGGCTCCAGTGCCTGAACAGGCTCACAGGGGCTGAGCTGCATTCCTGGCTGTTCCCATGTTCTTTGCTCAGTGCTGGTGGAGCAGATTGAGCAGAACAAAGCACTTAAGGCCGAGCAAACTGCTCTGCCAAATCACCTTCCGCTGCTTCCCATGGGCTGCAGCACAGTGCTGGCGGATCTCCACCTGTGTTAATGCTTAGGAACAGAGCTAATGTTTGCTAAATTAGCAGGGTTTAAAAGCAGGGATATAAATTCCTGCCCCTCTCATTAACACAGCAGAGATGAGCACGTTCAGCACAGAACTGCAGAGAGCAGAGGGAACAAGGCTGGGTCACAATGGCTGAGGGTGCTGGGGCCTCCTCACCAAGGGACAGCAGAGTGTGCAGGGCTGTGTCTGCTGAACATCCTGCCCCTCATGTTCATCTTCCAACCCTGCAGGTGTCCAAGGCCAGGCTGGACAGGGCTTGGAGCAGCCTGGGATGGTGGAAGGTGTCCCTGCCCATGGCAAGGGGTGGGATGGGAGGAGCTTTAAGGTTCCTCAAAAACCAAACTATTTGGGGGTTCTGTGATCTGCTGGCCAGCCCTTTTTCCACTCCCAGCCCTCTCCAGGGGCATAACTTGCTGCTGTTGGTGCAGCTCAGCCCCTGCCCTCCCTCAGGGCCCCAGACACAACCTCTGGGGCTGGGCAGGATGAGCCACCCCAACCAAACCTGGGTGAGAATCCCTTTACTTTTTTGTCTTGTATATCAGAGAAAAAACCAAAAACTTTCTGTGGTGGAAGAATTGCTCAGAAGTGTTTGGAAATCACATCTTTTGAGGATTTCCACCACTGGAATATGGGTCTAGGATACATCTTTGGGCCGTGCTGTGGACAATGGGATCTGCATTGCAGTAGGGATCTGTTTCAGATCACTTTCCTGTCAGGAAAGAGAGAGCTCTGAAAGTGCCTGGAACCCCCATTAATCTGGAATTTTCTTTTTGAGCCCCTATTCGTCTGGAATTTTCTTGTGTTTGGTGTTGTCCTGCAGCTGCCAGCAGGCACAGCAAGGCCTGTGCCCTGGATCTGACAGAGGGTTTGCTGCTGAAGCAAATTCCAAACTGAGGTCTTGTTTCCCCTTGGAGTTTGTGTCTCCAGGCAATCCCAAATGTAAGCTCTTTATCTTCCCTATCTGCACTGAACGTTTCCAGAGGAAGGAGATGTTGCAGCAGCCAGTGCTGGCAGCAGGGCCCGAGCTCGGGGTGAATTCTGCTGCCCAAATGAAGACAGATCTGCCAGCCTGGGGTTTAACCAGCTCAAGAGCACAGGGAAGGTGCCAAAGGCAGTTCAGGGATGGGGTGGGAAGCGTGGGGAGCTCTGGATAACCACCCATACCCCCAGCGTGAAGGCAGGGACCACGGCGTGGAATTCACGCACCGTCCTGCCAAGAATCCGCTAATTAACTCATTCATTAGCCCATTCCCCAAAATCTCCTGCACGAATCGCGTCACCAGATGGTGCTGTGGACACAGCACTCCGGGCTCCGGGGCAGCAGGAGCTTTTCCTGGGGAAGGAACTCTTGGCTTTGTGTTCTGCTGAGGGCACTCGTGGTGTGAAGCTCGGAGATCCCCCACGGAATGCCTGGGAAGGAGCTTTGGAAAGAGGGATTTGCTCGGAGTGAAAAGCTCTGCCCTGCAGCATCTGCCAGCCCTCACAGGGCCCTGCTGGGGTGGGATGTGATGAGCCTGGGGGGTTCAATCTCATTCCTTTCTCTCCCTGCCTCAGCCTCAGAGAGCTCCGGGTGTGTGAGCAGAGCTGAGCCCCGCACGGGCAGAGCTGGGAATGTTCGTGCTGGGCACAGCGATGATCCCTCCCCTCCCTGCCTCCTGCCCTGGGCAGCTCCAGGGGCCAGGAATGCTGAGGAGGGAGAGGATGGGATGTGGGCACAGCCCCTCTGTCCCCTCCTGGCCGCTGTGGCCGCGGGGCAGCTGCAGCTCCCGGCGGGCAGGAGCTCTGTGCAGGTGACAGCTCTGTCCCCTGCCTCTGGTGGGTGTAAACGAACCATTCACACTGAAAAACCTCTTGTGTGGGGGTGTCACCAGGTCCGCCAAAGAGCAGAATCCCAGAACCAGACAATTCCAGAACCAGAGAATCCCAGAACCACAGAATCCCAGAATCCCAGAAACAGAATATCCTNAAGCCAAGCACCACCAAGAAAATTCTCATTTGAAATCTCCTGGACTTCTCAGTTGAGCCAGGCCTGCAGTGCATCTCTGGATGGTCTCTGCACTGCTGAGAACTGCCCAGGAAGGAGAAGCTCCTCAGCCACTTTCTGTCTCTTAAAAGTTTTGCTTTGGGATCCTTCCCATGAGCTGAGCAGGTGCCCAGGGCAGTCACTGCTGCTGCTGCACAGATTTGCTCTGAGGTCTGAGCCCACCTGCAGGCAGGAGCCTGGATCTGAAGCTCTTCTTGGGCTTGTATGTCCTTGGTGCTGAGCAGAGCTGAGGGCAGGGGAGATCTCAGCCTGCCAGGGGTCTCAGCCCTGGATTTTTGGGTCAAATCAGGCCCTGAAATGGATGTTGGGTGTGTTGATCCTGATGAGAGCTCAGAACACTGAGTGTTAATAACAGCTGTGGGGTGGGCTGGACTTTGCCTGTGTCCATCTCTTGTCCTGCTGGCCTGCACTGAATAGAAAGGAAGGATATAACCACCTGGAATGAGTTAAGGAGCAGGCAGAGTCAAAATTGGAAATACTGAGACATTTTGGCTCTTCTTTCCTTACTCACTGGAAGAGCTGATGGGGCTGTGAGTACCTGTGTGTGGTCTGGGTCTCTCTGCTGATGAAGCTGCAGTGTGTTCCTGGTTTTACCAGCCTTGTGCCATGCTCTCCTGCCCTCTGATTAATCAGAGTGTGCAGTCAGCATTCAGTTCTCTGCTGTGCTGCCTGGGGGTTCTCTTTCCCAGTTTGGTGTCCAGATCTCAGCCTGGTCTTTGTTAACTTCTCCACCTCCCAGTTCCATTTCCCAGCAGGAGATCTGGTGTTGGGTGTGCTGCTGGTTCAAGGGGTGACTCTGGACATGTCAAACCAGTTTAATCTCCTGTCCAATTATGTCAGCCTAATTCTCCTGCAGATACAGACCCAGGTTCCTTCTAGGGGCTGAGCAGAACATCACTGTGCCAGCCCATCTTATTTGCTGCTGGCTGTTGAAAACTAAATTCTGTGGGAAGTAATTCAGTTATGCTGGTGGGTCTGGAGGCTCTGTCCTGCCCTGTGGTTCCAAGGATCTCTCTCTTTGCCTTTCCTGGGTGATGGGCACAGCAAGTGGCTTCACAGGAAGGATTTCTGGCTGCAGAATCATGGCTGAGATGTGATTTATGGGGGCCACATTTGTAAGATGATGGAGCTTCATCCAAATCAAGACTTGTGCCCTCAGTTCCCTGATGAGTTCCTTCTTCCTTTTGACTAAACAACGTTTTTTCCTGTTTCCTCCTGAGTTCTCAGAGTCACAGAATCACAGAGTGATTTGGGCTGAAGGGACCTTAAGTCCATCCCCCTGCAGCCCTGCTCTGGGTGCTGTGCTCAGAGGGCAGTTCTGGGAGAATTTCTGACTGTCACCTCAGCAGATGAACTCAGCAAACAACCTTCTGCCAAAGCTAACAGCAGGATGTCCTTGTCTCTTGTCATTTAGAGCCTTGGGAAATAATGTTATCAGTAAGTAAAGATACTCAAGTAAAAAAAAAAAAAAAGAAAA
>VXBB01002198.1:19749-55054 GCA_013399915.1 Illadopsis cleaveri
AAAAAAAAAAAAAAGAAGTCCCAGTGACCTCTTTTGGCCCTGGGATCTGATGCTGGCAGGAGCAGCCAACACCCCACAAAGAATCCCCCTACACCATCCCTTTGCCCTCAGCCTTTTCTCCAGGGTGAGTCCTCCTGGGCTGGAACCTTTGTGTTTGGTAAAGCAACCTGTAAATTTTCTTCTGGGAGTGCCCAAGGCCAGGCTGGATGTGACTTGGGGCAAGCTGGGACAGTGGAAGGTGTCCCTGCCCATGGCAGGGGTGGCATCTGGGTGAGCTTTAAGGACCCTTCCCTCCCAAACTTTTCCATTGTTGTGGGCTCTCCTGATCTGCCCACGGGCAGCTGGCAAGGACACCCTCATTGCAGACTGATGCCCCTCTTTTGGGGGATATGGAGCTCTGGGAAAGAAGATGCAGCAGAAAGCAAAGCTGGGAAAGGCCCACGTGCTGCTTGGCTCAGCTGAACCCAGTTATTTCTCCACGAGGGTCCTTGGGGACACCATTGCCAGCACATCTGTCATTTAGGATTCTGTCTGTTGTCACCTGTGGAAGGAGATTATTAAGTAGTGAAGTGATTGACAAGGGCTTTCTCTTTTTTCTTTTTATTAATAGGAGTATTGCAAATGCTGCTCTGGGCTCCCAGGGGAGCTCCCTGCAGAGGATGCTCTGAGGGTGAGCTGGATGTGTAAACTGCTCCTCCACGCAGATCCACACGTCTCTAACCAGGAAAAAAACACTTGGAATGTTTGCTGTAGGTCTGTGAAAGAGGTTTGGGATGATTGAACAGGATGAGCTGGGAAGGGCTGTAAGCCACACCACATTCCCAAGGGCTGGAAGGTGCCTGGGAGAGCAGGAGAGACGGGGGAGAGGGAGATTTGGTCAAAGATTTGCCTCCTTGAGGGTGTTGGGTGGGCAGCACTAGCCCAGGAAAAGCAGCTCCTGCACATCCCTGCTCTTCTCTGGAGGCTGCTGGAGCAGGTTAATCAAAGAGCTCTCAGGTTTCTTTTCACATGTTAATATTCTCCTGAAATAAAAACATTACAGCATTTTCTCTCCGAGGTACAATTGTGCACCACAGGTTTTGTTTTCCCTGTTATAAAATACTGTTACTTTTATTACTTGTATTTCCACTGGGAGAGATAAAAATAACCAGAATACAGCAAATACTTTGTTAGTACACTGGGGGAAAAACCCCCATCTTATAACTCCTTATTTCCCATTACAGACAGCAACTTAGAGTGGTTCTTCCAGAGGGGTGAGATTAAGGATATCCTGCTTTGTTTCTTTGTTTCCATGAAAACACTCATGGTTTAAAGCCTGGGTTGACTCCAAGGAATGTTGGGGTTTGGGACCTCCTGCCCCCTCTGCCAGGTGTTACTGGGAGGTGGCTGCAGATGGATGTGTTCAATCTCTGACTGTGCAGACACATGGAATTTATCCAGGCCCTTTCATCCAACCCCTTCTTCTTTCCTGATGGAAATGCTGCTGAGATCAAGCCATATGCTGTGTGGCCTGGGGATGTTTCAAATCTAAAGATCCCTCATTTCATGGCTGCTGGAGCTGGGGATCAATGGCCAAATCCTTGTCCTGCTCTGGAAACCCTGAATGCCACCTGCAGCCTGCTGGGATTAAATGTCAAAGGGCTCCTCCTGCTTCCCTGAGCTGCAGTGGCTGAGGAGGAGGTGAGAGCAAAGGCTTCCCAGGAATCTTTAGCACTTTATTACCAAGGACGAATTTTAATCTCTCTTCTGGGTTCTGACACCAACACTTTATTGGCCTTCAGAGAAAGTGCAGTCTTTTAAAAATAAATTATGCAGTGATACTGGTAGAGGTGTCCATGGCACTGAAGGCTGAACTGAGACCCGAAAAGCAGCAGTTTTTCATCTGCTCTCAGAGAAAAGATGTGTTAATACTGATCATTAACATTTAGGCAAAGGCCAGCTTGAGCCTTCTGACAGCCCTGCACCAACAGCAGCCACTCTGACCTGGGGGAGGTTGGATTAACTGTTTGAGTCAGGGTGAGGAATTGAAATGGGTCTAATCCCAGCCTAAGGCTCATTCCAGGGATTTGCTGCCATAATCTTCCTGAAATTTGTGTCCTAAATAAACCCAGCTTGCCAGGCTGACAGAGGCTGACAGCCCTGGGTGGCACCAGGATGCCAAGTCATGGAATCATTGAACACCCTGAGCTGAAAGGATCCACCAGAACCATCCAGCCCAACTCCTGGCCCTGCACAGCCACCCCAAAATCCCACCCTGGGCATCCCTGGAGGGTTGTCCAAACTCTCCTGGGGCTCTGGCAGCCTTGGGGCTGTGCCCATTCCCTGGGGAGCCTGGGCAGTGCCCAGCACCCTCTGGGGGAAGAACCTTTCCCTGATATCCACCCTAAACTCCCCTGGCACAGCTCCAGCCCTTCCCTGGGTCCTTGGGCAGGTACCTCAGCCAGGCCAGGCTCTCACTGCATTCATTTTATTGAGGCTGTGCCTTGTGTTAAAGGCAGCTGTGGAAGGTCAGAGCTCCCTGAGCTCTCTGGACAATGGCTCTGAGCACAGCTCATCCTGCACCTCCCCGAGCCCAGCTCAGCTGATACCATCAGCCATCTGATGCTGCTGGAGCAGAAATGGCTTTTCAGAGCTTCCAACCTTGCCAAGTCAGGCTCTGACTCTTCACCTTGAGGATATGCAAAGACCCCAGGTCAATAAAATGTATTTCAGAAGTCTCACCACCAGGAAAGAGCTTTTGGTGGCAGTCCTGCCTCTGGAACTCTTCCTGCCTGGGTGCACACAGCTCCAAAGCCACCTGGCTCCAGCTTAGTGTGCAACACAGCATATTCCAAGATGCCTCTTGGAATCGGAGCTTTTCAGGACACAGAGCCACATTTCCTTGCCCTGAATCCAACGAAGGCAGCCCTGCCCAGAATGCCTCTCTGGCACTGCAGGACAGGAGCTGGCAGCAGGGACTGCCACCCCCCGCCACCGTGGCCTTTGGGCTGAGCAGTTTCCTCCCAGGCTGTGCCCAGGAGGGAAATGTGTTTTTTATCTTTAAACTCCTCATCTCACAGTGTGCCCATGGTGCAGTCCACGGATTTTCATTTTAGGCTACAAATTCAGCATGATCCTTCCTTCCTTCCTTCCTTCCTTCCTTCCTTCCTTCCTTCCTTCCTTCCTTCCTTCCTTCCTTCCTTCCTTCCTTCCTTCCTTCCNGCCTTACTTTCTTCCTAACTTCCTTCCTTCCTTCCTTCCTTCCTTCCTTTCTTCCTTCCTTCCTTCCTTCCCTTTTTTTCTTCCCTTTCTCCTTTCCTTCCTAGATATTCAAGGAGTGGAGCATCTCTAACTGGATAAGTCCTCCCAAACCCCAAGTTTCCACAGGGAATGAAGAGCCAAGACACACTCAGGACACACAAGGAGGGAACCAGCATCTCCTTTATATTTCTGCTGTTGCTCTGCGCAGCAGATTTGATACTTAGCATGAAGTAATTGGTTTTTAAACTAATTGTATTGGACTTCAACTCATTCTACCTCCCTGTCTCCGTAGGACAAGGTGCTCTCCTCCTCTGTGCAGGTGAGGGGCACATCCTTCTGTGCAGGCAGGAATGAGGTGAAGATTTTGGATTTCTCACTGTTCACACAGCTACAGCCAGCCTGGAGCAGTGTGTGGAGGGGCTGCAGTGCTCGTTGTGTTTATCCACAGATGACTCGGCGCCGTTGCCAAAGGATCCAGATCCGCGTCATTTTTCCTGGCAAGAAGCTCTGGATCCTTTGTGAGCTGTTTCCAATTATTACATTAACTGGGAAAGTAAACAATGCCATGCTATTAGATAGAGCTGGCATGAATAAATGCTGCTGCTCCCTCTCCAGACTTTATTATTAAGAAATAAAAATATCAGCTTCAAATAGATCTTAATGCGGATTAAATGAACAGCATGTTCCGTCTCAGCTGGACAAATATATCTGTGATTCCAACTTAGCAGCACACATTCATGGAATTATGGAATGGTTTGGGTTGGAAGGGATCTTAGAGCTCATCCCCTGCCATGGACACTTCCTGCTAGCCCAGGTTGCTGCAGCCCCAGAATAAATCCCCTCCAAAGGATATGTCTGGAGCACACCAGCCTCCTTAATCCAATTGCAGCGTGCTACAAAACCTCCCAATTCCTCAAATGTTTGTGCAATGCTGTCTCTGGTGCTTGGCTTCTGCTTTACTGCAGAGAAAATGATCCTCTTGTCCCTCTCAGACTTTGGGAATTTTCCCACTCCCTGCCTTGCTCACTGAGCAGCCTCGAGCTCCCACAAGCTGCAGTTTTCCTTCTTTCCTTGCAGTTTTCATTCATTTTGTGTCCCTCTTGTCCACAGGGATTATTTCAGAGGTAATTCAAGAGCTGCTGTGTTGCCTGTAACTCATTTCTTTGTTGAGTCTGTTGAGCCACTTTCCCCCAAAGTTTTCTGCACTCCCAGCCCTTCTGGGATGGCTCAGCCTCTCCAAGTGTGACACCAGCCCACGGACAGCAGCAGGGGGGAGATAAATCCTGCCCTAAATGCCAAGAGAATGCAGCTGCAGGGAAAGGCTCTGCCAGACACAGGAAGCCCAAAGTGCCAGGGTGGATGGATGTGGATGAGACAACACCACTGAGCCCCTGCAGAGACCATCAGCTCTGCCAGCTCCCTGGGATTTGGGCAATTGTCTCTCCTTCTTATGCTGGGAGGTGGAAAAACAGCTCATGGAGCAGTTTGGCCTCCAAGTACCAGCTCAGTCTGAGGCAGCTGGAAAAAGGAGGCTCTGGCCAGCCCAGGAGCTGTGCTGGGCTGCCCTGAGGGTCTGCACATCCCCTGCAGGGTCTGGGGTTGGGATCCGACTTCTCCAGGGCTGCTCCATGGGGCAAAGTGGGAGTTTCTCATCAGGACATGAGAGGGGAAAAATCTGTATCCCAGCTGCTGTGTGTGTGTGGATGTGAGGGAGGAGAATTGAGAACCAGAGCTCCTGCTTGGGAAAAGCAGTGTTTGGATTTTCAGCTGCCACCTGGCTCTTTCCCAGCCTTCTGTGCTGGATAATAAAGGGTGTGTATGACATAAACTCAAAGGCACAAGGTGTAAAAATGTCTGGTTTTTGTTCTGAAGGAATATTTGTAGAGAGTATGGATGCTGCATCTTCTGTTATTGGTACCCAGCAAGCCTGGAATCCTCTGATATGTAAATCAAAGTGAATATCTGACCCAAGGTGACTTTAAATTTAAAAGTAAAAGTTCTCGGTATTACCCTTGTAATAAAATTAGCCTTTTTCCCCCCAAATAATTAAATTTTGTTATTGATTTCTGTGTTACAAGGTCTCAATTGGACATTAACCTTTTTCAAAGAGTTTAGCTGGGGTGGTTTTTTTATCTGTTGAAATCTCTTTAAGATAAATTCAAATCTCAAATGCAAGACTTGACTGATATGTTCCAGGAACTCCTCCCTTGGTGCCAGTTTTGGTGGCTCAGGCAGAAACTGTTGCTGTGCTGGAGACATGACATGATGCCCAAGGCTCACTGCATCCCCTTGGGTGCAAATCCTTGGGGTTTGGGACTCAAATGCCCCAGGGCAGGCAGTGAAAGGAGGAGCAGAGAAGAGGAGCTGTTCCCTCCCCAGCCAAGCAGATGTTGTATGGACCCAAATCTCAGGTCTGAGGCACAATCTGAACCTCAAGTTTCTTAAAAAAATAAATGGGTGGGTGGATTTAGGGAGTTTGTCATCTAAAGGTAATGCAAACTCTACCTGGTAAATTACTGGGTTAGCTCCCAGGGTCTGAATCTCTCCCCAGAGATTAAACACAGCCCTTTGCTGGTGTTGGCTTGCAGGTGACAGGTAACAAACACCTTCAGGAGGAGTTCTAAGTGTGCAGCTCTGCCTCAGCCCCTTTGCAGCAGCAGCAGCCGAGGGAGCACGGGCCAGGCCAGGGGGATTGTCTAATTAAAAGTCTCTCTCTGTGACCAGTTCCTGGGTTAATAAAAGGTTTCACTTGCGTTGTCCTGGCAACAGAAGTTTTTGGGAGGAGCAGAGCTTGGCGGGTAAGTCGCTCTGCCAGACTCAAGTGCCACGTGGGGACTGGAGAGATGTGGTGGTGATGTGAATAAAAAGCTTTGGTCTGGCCAAGGACGGACCAGGGTGGCCAAAAGGGCCCTGGTGAAGCTTTCCAGGGTGTTGGTCAATGCCTTTGTGCTTCTCAGGTGCCACCCAGACCCTCTATGTCACACCAGCCCAAGAGCTGGAGGAATTATCCAGCCTGGGAATGGGTGTGGAGCAGGTTCTGTGCTCAGGGCAGCCTGTGCTGTGCTGGGTGCTGGTGTCACCCCTGGGATCTTCGTGCTGTGACAGCTCCCAGTGCTCTAGCAGGTCATTAACAGGGGGCACAAACACGATCTGAGCACACCCTGCTGTGCTGTGGGGCTGAGGGACCTGTGCAGCCTCAGCCCCGGCTCTCCACAGCGCTCATTAGGTTTGTACAAGCTGCAAGAACTCATCCTGCTGTACATAATTTTAATTGCCTGCTCCACAATTGCCTGTCAAATATATGCTCTGTCGCGTGGCATGACCTGCCTGCTAAATTGCAACAGGAATAAAAAAATACTGCAGAAAGTAAAAGAGAAAAAATCTAATTATGAGCTAGAATGGCGTTCTCAATCTCTATTGCCATCTGCAGCCTGGTGTGTTAGGACCAGCACAAACAAATCAATAAAACCTGCAGCTTTTCTTCTGCTGCCTTTGGCAGTTGTAAGTAGTTTGTGCAGTGTTTGTGGGAGAACTCTGGTTCCTCTTCTCTGCTGAAGTGCTGTCCTCAGCCAAGAGGTTTCACCACTCGTTTTATTTGCAAAATCCGGGGTTGGGACGTGAAACTTCATACCTGGAGAGAGGGCAGCAGTGAAAGGGTTAAAAGGAATTATCTGGGCTGCAGCTTTAATACGTCTCTCGTGTGGAGGGCACGAAACTGAGTTTGGTAGGAGGTTCTTTGTCTGGAGCAGCCTTGGCAGTAAACAGAGCTGTGATCTCAGAGGCAATGAGGCACCGGGAGCGCCGGGGGCTGCGGGCTCCGGCTCCGAGCAGGGGCCCTGGGGCAGCTCCGGGTGTCCCAGCAGGTGCTGCCACACCAGAGGATGGAACTGGAGTGAAGCTGCTCCTGTGAGGAGCCCCAAGCCCACCCTCTCCTCCTAGTCTGAGTTTCCTCGAGAGCAGAGGGAGCGGAGGATGCGGAGAGGGCGATGAGCGGTCCCAGGGAGGACGGCCGCTGTCGCAGGGCCATCAGCATCCTCACCGAGCTGTGCCAGAAGAAAAGCCTGCCCAGCTTGGACCTGGACACCTGCAGGGAATTCCTCCTGCTGCCTTCTGACCAGAGCCTGATCATCTCCGAGCCAGGTACGGCCCCTGCTCCCGTCTGCTGGAGGGTGCTCGTGGAAGGCAGGAGGGACATCCATCCCCTACACGGGGAGCAAAATGTTTGGGAGCCCCACGTTAGACCCAGGAGTTGGTCCTGGCACCCCTCTGGGAGGGTTCCTTCCCTTTCCACATGTTCCATGGTGAAGATTTGGGTCAAGTCCTGCCTCACCTGTTGATGTGGAACGGGATGGCTGCGCGGGGGACAGCCGGGGTGTTCTGGGCTGCTTCACGAGATAAAGTTCCTGTGAAAGTTCCTTTTTCAAAAACACAAAAAGACTCCTGTCTTGTATGAAACAAAACCAAACCAACCAAAAAGCAGTAAAGAGCCTACTTAAGCCACTGGGATGGCAGGAACTGATTGGCGCTATCCTGGTTTGAGAAATGGAGAGACTCCCATGGATTTCTGTTCACCAGTGAGGGATCTTGATATACTTTCAGGTGTGTGTTCTACTTCCTTAAGAATTGCCTGAGTTGTTCCTGGTCAGGTTGTGGAGTCAGGGAGGGACTCTGGTGTGTCAGGGATGAGTCAGGAGCAGGAATTCTGCTCCAGGAGCAACGGGGCAGCTCTGTGTTGCAAAGTGGGGAATTTTCCCCACACCTGTTCTCACAGCTGCTGGCTCCAGAGACATCTCCTGCTGTCACTTCAGAAGACATTGGCAGGGGCAGTTGGAACCCCAAGTTCATGTGCTGAGGAGCAAAACCCCAAATCTCATAGCTTTTAGAATTATTGGTAACCTGCTGAAAGTCATTCGTGTATTCCAACATTTTCATAGAGGGCTTCTTCTAAGGTTCTTGTGGGCAATGATCTGGGAATCCAATAGATTTCACAGCATTTTTTACAGCATGAGTTTTCACAACCTTTCCTCCTCTGCTGAGCACATTGTGAGAGCCCCTGTGCAGCCCAGCTGCCCATCAATCCCTGTCCAAGGCTTTCTGTGTCACCTTCCCCCCCTTTCTCCTGCCCCTCTCTGCCAGGATCTCGTGCTGGGGTGCAGCTGGCACCCCCATGGCACAGAGCACCAGGATTCTGCCAGTCCTTGGTTTGAGAGGTGCTTCCAGCTCTGCTTTGCTGATACCTCCAGGCAAACCGCTTCCTGTCACTTCACCTGTAACTTAATTCTCTTCTTAAAATGAGTTTGTTTTATACCTGCCTGTTCTGGAGGTCTCTTACCTTGGCTGGTTGTGTCCTTACACATCACATCCCGTGCAGCAGTTTACTCTGTTGCTAATAGGTCAAACAGCTTGCAAATTTATTGCATCAACTTGGAATTCTTTACCTTGCAGCAAAATTAACATTTTCCTGACTCTGCAGCAGAAATACTCTGCACTGCTCTTGTTCTGCCCATCCTGATATGACAGATCTGCATTTGTTTGTGCAGCTTGTCCAGGACCTCGTGTCCAGGTCGAGATCACATCATCATCATCTGCCTTTAGCAGGGTGAATGTCTGTGTGCTCTGAGCTGTGATTTGAGTGGCAGCCCCAGCGCCCCGGGCGAGCTGTGCCGGGCTGGCTGCACGAACAGCCAGGGCTGTTGTCTCTGCTCTGCACGACTGGGCCCATTTTTATGTCTAGACAGCACTGAGGACACAGTTTGGGCCTGACATGTACAAATATTTCTCAGTTCCTGGCTGTAAAGCTGCTCCAGCAAAGGGGAAAAACATCTGTTTGCATCAAGTGTAACTAACACAGTTACAGAGGTATGATGCCTTCCCCATCAGTGTCTGGATGTTTATTAAATTATCTGCATCGATGCTTTGTCCATTTTATCCTGAAGTCTCACGTAGATTCACTCAATGCTCAGTGCTCAGACCCAGCGAGCCCATCCTCACAAAGGCAGGCAGAGGGAAGGAAGGTGGGGCTGTGTGAAGGTGAGCAGATGGCAGCAGGCAGGTGCTGTGTCAGGAGCAGGGCAGAGGAGCCCTGGCTCCTGCTGGAGTGTCCCCAGCAGCCAAACACCAAATCTGCTGGAATCAAACTGGCCTTATTTGTCATCATCATGTGGAGTCTCCGGCTTCTCAGGCAGTTTATTGCCTCTTGGACAAATCTATTAACGACTGGCTGGGTCAGCTTGGCTTGTGGAGTGTCCTGCTGAAGTTCAGGTTGAGGGAAGCACTGCCAAAGCTGGAGCCAGGCTGCTCCTGCACAGCTCAGCACAGTTTGGTCTTTTCTGCTGTTTCATGCGTGGATGGGGGGCAGTATCCTCAGGGAATGTGTGGAGCCAGGCATCACCAGCCCTCTTGAACTGCAGCCAAGAGTGGAAAAAAACCTGTGAATACAAAAACATTACTAAATGGTTTATGTAAGAGTAAGTTTTTGTGCAGTGGTTACGTTTTTTTTAAACCATTCTGGACTGGGTGGCTAGAAGAGCTGCTGTACATGGAGTGGATGCACCTCTACTCCCTGGTTATGTAACAGCTGAGTCTCCTCCTCACAGCCAACAAGAGCAGCCGAGCTGCAGCGTTTCTCTCGAGTACACCCAACAAAGGATTGCAGGCTGCTGCAGCCAGACCTGTCAGAAAAATGAGGAGTTTGGCTGGGGAAGGTTTGGGTGCTGCTGCGTTGGTGGGGGGCTGAGGAGGAGCTCTCCCTGCAGCTGGGCCCATGGCAGTGCCAGGAACAGAACTGATCTGCTGGCTGGGGGCTCTGAGATGAGGAGCTGCAGCATCCTTTTGTTGTGCCTGTCTCCATCCTCCCCCAGAGCTCCCTCCATCTGATCTCTCCTCCCTGCCAGGCCTCAGCTGGGAGTGCCACCCGTGCTGCGGGCAGTGCACTGCCTGTGTTGTGGGGACAACATTTACCACAGGTGATGGCCCTTGAGAGGATGGGCACATCCCTTCTGTGCCCTGGAGGGGCAGGGACAGCTCTTGCATGTGGCTGAGAGGGTTTGTGGTGCAGCTGTACTGAAGAGCAAAGGCCTTGGCTGTGGAGCAGGGGAGTCAGGCCCCCACAGGGCCATGGGGACAGGGATCTGTCCCCTCTGCCCATGGGAGTGCAGGTGCAACAGGCTCTGGGATCTTTGGGAAACAGGGTGCTCGGAGTGGTGCTGTGCAGGCCAGGAACTGGGCTTCAGGGATCCTGGTGGAATCCTCAGGAGGTTCTGTGATCCTGTGGATCCCCACAGCCTGCTCCCTGCTCCCTGTGGCTTCACAGAGCCTGGGTGAGGACAGAGGCTGCCAGCCCAATCCAGGAGATCTTGTGGGGGAAAGGGGCAGCTTGGCCCCTTCTGAAATAATCCTGCAGGCCTAATGAGTGTTACTAAAGAGAGTAGGTGTGGCTGGGATATTGGGAAGGAATTGTTCCCTGTGAGGGTGGGCAGGCCCTGGCACAGGGTGCCCAGAGGAGCTGTGGCTGCCCCTGCGTCCCTGGAAGTGTCCAAGGCCAGGTTGGAGCAGCCTGGGATAGTGGAAGGTGTCCCTGGGATAGTGAAAGGTGTCCCTGCCATGGCAGAGGTGGAACTGGATGATCTTCAAGCTCCTTCCCACCCAAACCAGCCTGGAATTCCATGATTCTGTGACAGGAGCCAGCGTCTCATGATGTTGACTTAAAGGACGGTGCCTGGGTACAGGAAGGAATTTATCCTGGGATCAAAGCACATCCAGGAGAAAACCTCTGGGTTTGATTTCTACCTTCAGCACTTCTGTGCTGTGACTTTCTTTAAACAACCTAAGCTGGTTTGTTTGGGTTTTTTTTCACCTTACTGATCCATTTGTAGGAAGCTTTGCTGCCCAGTGGAACCAGGGCAGGAGGCAGTGTGTGATGTGCAGAGGGGCTGCAGGTTGTCCCTGTTCATCTCAGCATGGGGAGAACCCTCCTGAAACCCTCCCTCACGCCCTGATCCACCCCAGCAAAATGTTCCTGTGCTTTCCTGCTGCAGGAGGAGGGAGCTGGAGTGAAAGGAGGGAGCAGGACAACTGGGGAAGACACAGAGCCAGGGAGACCTTCTGCTAACCCATGCTCCCCAGCACACAGTGCCAGCCCTCCTGTGTTCCAACCCCCAGTAATTCAGAGCACATTTACTGCTTTGCCCCTTGTGTGAACTGCTCTTTTTGAAGGTCCTGGTCAGGCAGTACAGCTTGTACAGCGCTGAACACCCTCCTGGCACTTGGCAAAGACTATTAAAATGTTAAACCAAGCACAGAAATGCTCTTGCTGCAGGCAGAAAAAGGGGGGATTTCTGGGCAATAGAGGATTTTTCATTTCAGGAACGTTGGCACAGAAAGATCATTTTTTTATTGAGAAATTGGTTCAGGAGTATTTTCTGGGAAAAAAACCCCCTATCCCCTGATAGAGTATTTTGACTAATGGGAGAACTGATGACACCCCCATTCATGGTTATGGGATGCCTTCAGCCACTACCTGTGAAATATGGGCATGTCTTGAATTTACTCACCAGGCGTAATAACACACTTTTCTGAATCGCCATTCAAGTGTATTTTAAGTCAATATAACAGTAAACATGCTCCAAGCCACCCAGGCAAAGCTAATATTAATCACTGAAGCTTGAGTTTCCAGAGGCCTGGCGTGTAAGGAGCAGCTCCTTGGGGCAAATATTTTTTTTATCACAGAGTAATGCACTTGTAAAATGGATCTTGCCTTTCCTCCCAGGAAAGAGCTACGTGCAGCTCTTTAGCCCAACTAAACCAGGCTCACATCCTGGAGGTATCAGGTTCAAACCTTGCTGCCAGAGGAAGGTTTGTAAAACTGAATTGAAATAAGGTTGAAACCGGCCGAGTAAATCGAGGAAAAAACGGATTAAATCGCCTGTCTACAGACATGTGTCTCTGCTCGTGTATTGTGTGCGGATCTGTGGCTCCCCAGCTGCCTCTGGCTATGCTCTGTGATGGTCCTGGTAAATAAAATGCCCCTCTGGAGCCGGGCGGAGTGTGCGTGTTCGGGAGGTGTGAGCACCTCTCTGCATAGGCGCAGCTTTGCAGCCGCCTAATTGCTGCTGCTTGGTTCATTCCCGAGGCAGAGCAGGGAGGGCTGCTCGTGTCTGTGGATCCGTGCGGACCCGGGAGCCTGTTCCGATGCAGCTGCAGTAGCCTCATGCATAGTCAGGGATCAGCATCCCCAACTCCATAGAAACAGCAGCGGGATTGCTGCCGGCGTTAATTGATGCGCGAGCAGGCGGAGGAGCTGCCACCGCTCTGGTAAGTCCACATTTCCGAAGTTACTTTAATAATTCTTCGCTTTTTTTTTTTAAATAATAAGAAGCATATTTTCATAATTTCTCTCCAGCAAAATGCCTTTGCTGTTGAAACATTTCCCCCCTGCTCTCAGAATTCTCCCGACGCTGCACTGAGAGGCAACGTGTGCTTTGGGCTGGTTCAAACCAGGGCACAGCCCGGCTCGGATCTTCCCCACGGTGTTGTGGGATGGCTCCGGTTGGTGTTCCTGGGCTTGCAGGTGTTTGCTGCTTGGCATCCTGGCTGTGCTGGAGTTGCTGCACTCGCCGTGTGCTCCTGGCAGCCGGATCATTCCCCATGTGTGTGTTCATTGTGCAGGGATAAACCAGACCCAGAACGGGGGCTCGTGTCTGCTCCAATTGTTTTATTTAACTATAGCCTCAGCTACCCTTGTTTTTCATAACTGTTTCTTCTCACTGCTCACATTTCCAGGTACAATCGAGTATTCTTTCTCAGGACCCCAGGTTTCCATCTCATCTTGGTTAGGCAGCTTTTTCTACCCTTAATATTTGCTGTTTCTCTTTCAAAGATGACAATCTGTCTTTCCCCTTCCCATCTGCATGGCTGGAAAATCAGAGATCTTGCCTGCGAGTGTTTCCATCCAGCGGACTCCCTGAGAGAGCAACCGCGCTGGCAGTTGTTGGGGAGAGATGCAATTAAGTCCCTCTGCCATGTGTTGTCTTTAATTATATTTGTACCTTGCAAAATGGCATCCTGGAGGGTCAGGGAGGGGATTTTTTTGGAGTGATTGTCTATTAACTGTGCATTTTCCCTGCCTAGGGGAGAAAAGAAAGTTCTCCTGCGGGGAGCCCTGCGCGCGGCGGAGCCGCAGCTGCTGGCTGAGGGTGTCTCTGTGTTTAGTTCAGTTTGTTGTGCTGTAGCAGGTTCATGTTTGACAACATCACAGCAAACTGTGCAGCAAAGCCTGAAGGCAGCACGCCAGGAGCTCCCTTCACACCAGCCCTCTCCAAACCATCCTTAAGGCACACGGCCCTGGATCGTTTGGAATAATAATTGCCCAGCAATTCTAGCCCCTGGTGTTGTAATAATCTGATTTTCTGTGAGTTTGTAGCTGCTGCAAAGAAATGAATATGATTGTGTGGCACAGTGTGAGGTGACACCTCCTCAGTTTCTCTCTCCAGATGCAGCACTTCATCTCCTGGATGCTGGTGAGCATTTACTTGGAGTTATTTGATCCCAGCTCTGAATCTGGGCTCTGGTCAAAATGCTCATGCTGAAAGAATCGTGAGCTGCAGGGTATGGAGTGGTAGGAGCTGTTGGAAAAGGGCATCTCAGAATCCATTTAATCAATGTGTAGGATCAGGCAGCCCAGCCTGCACACTCCACTGCTGCACAGCAGCACATTGGAGGGGTTAAAGATCCCTGTCTTTGCTCCAAGCTAATGGAAGCAGCAGCAGCAGCTGCTGATGGCAGGAGCAGAGCCATGGGGAGGAAGTCCCCCCTCATTCAGGGCAGCTTGGACAATGAACTGCCCAGTTCCAAACCTCTGCATTTCGGTGCAGGGTCCCTCTATCAGCCAGGGGCTCCAGGCAGGTGAACCTTTCCTGGCTGCTCCATCTGAATCCAGCCCTGGATCTGCCCCTTGTGTGCTGGTGTTGGGAGTGTGACAAGTTGAAAGGCACAGAGGAAGAGGAACTGCTGTGGGTTTGTGTGGCTGATTTTGGGTCTAGGTGGCTCCAATTGGCAGCTCGAGGGCTCCAGGCTGGGTATCACCTGGCACCTGGAGCCAGGGCACTTCTGGAAGGATCCTGTACCTCCAGTTTTGGGTTTCCCATGGGGCAGGTCCAGGCAATAAATTTGTCCAGAATGTCTCAGGAGCTCAATGAGCCTCTCATGCTGGAGGGGCTCCATGTGCTGGGCAGGAGACACTCAGGAAAGCCTTTGAGAAGCTTTCCAGAGCTGCTTTGTCCCATGCTTGGGGTCTTCTCCTCACTCTGGCTGAGGTTTTTGGGGTCCCCAGACCGTGTCCTTTTGTGGAGCCTGGCTCCCAGGGTGGGAGCCTTCCAGCACTGGGATGGGGAGAGATCCCAGTTCTGCTCTCTGCCAAGCTTTTCCCTGAGATCTTTTCAAGGCAGCCTGTTTTTAGTGGGTTTTTGAGCCAAAATGGAGTCCGAGAGGGAGACACAAGGAAGCCTTTCCCCAAAATTGGACCCCACTGTAGGAAGTGAGGGGCAGCGAGGTGGCAGCTCCAGGGTGGAGAGTCTGGGCACAGAGGCACTGCTGAGCCCAGCCTTGCTGGTGTCTCACAGCAGACACGGCTTTGATCAGGTTTTTGAAAGGAAATTCCAAATTCCTGGATATTTGGTTGCTCAGGGGAGAGTGAAAAGCTTTTCCGTGTTCCGTTTGCTTTGCATCCTGAAACGCAGTTGGATTTCTGCATCCCAGAAGTGTCTGGATTCCTGTGCTTTCCTCTCTGCCTGGCTCTGCTCAGCTCCAGCTCTGAATAAGAGGCTTCCCCTGTGCTGAGCAGCCTCAGCCAGGCTCCCCTGGCACACAGGGCTCAGCTCAGTCCTGTCTGTGCAGGGTCCCAGCCCCGGGGATGAGGATGCTCAGCAGGGATTTAACCCCAGCCCCGGCCACTGTGTGTGTTCAGCACCACTGGGTTGTTTACAGATGTTGCTACAGCATATTGTGATAAAATGTCATGGGATTAGCACACAGCCTTGTGCCATAATTGCATTCACTGTGGCTTATAATAGTTCATTAGCTTGTCATCAGTTAGGCAGAAAGCAATGACAACTCTTCCTATCACATTTATAATGCTCTAGAGAGCAGCTGATTAAGTCACAAAGTGACATAAATCACCAGGGAATGTTTCCTTCGGCTTGAAAAAGTTTTTTTTTTCTCTTTTTTTGTCACTTTTGATAACAGAAATGCTGTGCTTCTGACAGCACAAAGTTCCCCTTTGGGTTGCACATGCCAGCAGAAGTTTCAGTGACAAATCTGCAGCCTGGAGGGAAAGCCCAAATTGGTCAATAATGGCTGAAAACCAACATTTTTTGTCTTCAGGAGCCAGTGATGAGTCTCCTCCAGCCCAGCCAGTTTACTGGGGGTCAGTTCTTGTCCCTGATGTCTCTCAGCCCTGTGTGAAGCCCACAGTCACCAGTGGGATTTGTGGGTGGTGGTGGGAGTGGGGATATTTACCTGCAGGTCCATCTGAGGAGATGAAGCTGAGGAAGGGCTGAGGGCTGTCCATGGGCAGAGTCAAGGTCCAGGAGGGAATCTGGGACATTGAATACTCAGATTTGGTGTTGCAGCCCTGCAGAGATGCAGCTTCTGTGGGGTTTCAGAGCTCTGTTCTGGCTGCTACACTGGAGGCTTCTCCTGCCCGGAGAGCCACGCAGTGCTCATCAGCTGTTCAGGATTTTTGCCTTCTTTTTGGGCAATTAACTCTTTCTCAATTCCATTTCAGTGGGAAAAGCACAACTCCAGGCCACCAAACTCTCATCTTACCTCACATCCCTTTCTTTGGTGTATTCTGCACTTCCATTTGTTTGGACTCAATGATCTTAGAGGCATTCTCCAACCTTAGTGATTCTGTGATTTGTAAATGTTGATTTTTTTTTTATTATTTTTTTTTGTTACATATTCACATAGGGACGTGAAGTGCCTCACAGTTGATTCTGGATTTGAAAATCACCTTTGATGTGTCCCTCTGAACTACTCTGTTCAGATTTCCCTTTGGTTTTTTAAACTCCCCTGGGGCCTGGAGCAGCTCCCACTCCCATGTCTGAGAGTGTTTGCCATCAGTTCCCTGGGTGAAAGAAGGACCAAACCATGAACTGAAGAACACCAGGTGGCAAAGGGTTTGCCAGTGCCTTTTCTCTGTTTAATGCACTCATTTACTCAGCTCTGTCAGACCATGAGGTGTGACAGTCCCCACCCAGAGATGGGGTGCAGAGGGGACAGGGACCGCGCCGGCATCACCCACACCTCTGTGCTGCCTCCTCTGGGCCAAGACACAGCAGGAGCTTCAGCTGCAGCCTAGATATGTAGGCAAGGATAAAAGCAACTCCCTTTGCTCCTTGCAGGCAGGGCACAATGCAGGTGACAGCTCGGGGGTGTCCCAGGAGCTCATCCTCTCACAGCCCTGAGGTGCTGCAGGCTCCAGCATGACGTGGGAAAGCCTCAAGGCTGTGACTGAGGGATGCTGGAATAGAACTTTATTCCATGTGCAGATTTATGGTTTAAGCATTTTCTCCTTAATTATAACTTGGAGTTTATAAAATTGGGGAATTTGCAAGTATTGGCACTAACGAGCTGAGAGCTGCTACCCAGGAGAGCAAATTCTCAGAGAAATCTCCTCAGGGAATGGGCACAGCCCTGAGGCTGCCAGAGCTCCAGGAGAGTTTGGACAATGCTCCCAGGGGTTGTTGGAGTGTCTGTGCAGGGACAGGGATTGGGCTTGATCCTTGTGGGTCCCTTCCAGCTCAGGATATTCTGCCATTCTAAGTTACACAACAGTGAAAGGATGCAACAACTCCAGATGAAGCTGTCCATGTCTCCTGTTCCAGCTCATTTCCCAGCTACAGAACCACATCCCCACATGAAATACAGCAAATGGTGAGGAAAGCCCTGGCATTGCTCAGTGAAGCAAGTTCTGCCTGGCTGGGAGGGATGAGGTTGCTGTTTGCTCTTGGGCTGTGGATCAGCCACTGGAAACACTGGATCCCTGCGAGGTCTCCATGTGAAGGGTTGTCTCCATCCTCAACGTGCAATAATGAGATGGTTTGAGTTTTATAGTCTTGTATAATTACTCTCAAAATAGCTTCTGATTCATCCTCCCCTTTGAAGCTTATAGTTTGCATTCTGATAAGCTCTTGCATGGCAGGAACGCTGTGGTAGCAGCAAATTAATTTTTAAGAAGTTTTTTGCTGTTTAACTGAAACTTTGGCACAGCTACTTGGAGCATTCCTGTCCTGACCTCCCCAGGATCCATTTCATGGCTGAGTGTGTGCAGGAGATGAGGAGGCTCTGTCGGGGCTCCTGAGGAGTCTGTGCTGGCAGGAGGAAGCTGGTGGGAGCTGATAGTGCAGGACTCAGAGTCCAAGCACTGGGGAAGCACAGGAACAGGAAAAATCTCATTTAAGCTTCCAGGGAGACTCTGTGGCTGGACAAGGCTTGGAGCAACCTGGGATAGTGGAAGGTTTTCTTGCCCATGGCAGGAGGTGGAAGGAGATGAGCTTTAAAATCCCTTCTAATCCATTCCATGATTCTCTGAGTGTCTCCTCAGAACACCCCCCTCCTGAGCATTCCCTCCCCTCTGCTCTGAGAGGGGCCTTTGCCACTGAGCTCTGTGTGATGAGCTGAGTGTGAAAGTGCCCAGCAGACTGTGAGAACTTGTTTTCAATTCACATTCCCTGTGCTGTCCTCTGTGGAATTACTTGTGGTTGGTATGGAATAACAAAACAAGGCTTGGGCATGTCCAGAGCAGCTGGGACTGGCTGCTTGCACCTGGAAAAACCTGTCCTGTGGTGCTGGGAGTGTGCACAGAGTGAGAGAGGTCTTTCAGGGTCTCCCTGGATGTTTCATACCATTGTGCAGCCCTGGCCAGCTGAGAGGAACAGTCAGTGGTTTTTTACTTTCATTACCAAGAGAAAAAAACAAACCCTGGTTTGTGAGCAGGGATAGGACCCAGGGAAGGGCTGGAGCTGTGCCAGGGGAGGTTAGGGTGGATATCAGGGAAAGTTCTTCCCCCAGAAGGTGCTGGGCACTGCCCAGGCTCCCCAGGGAATGGGCACGGCCCCGAGGCTGCCAGAGCTCCAGGAGAGGTTGGACAGCCCTGCCAGGGATGCCCGGGGTGGGATTTTGGGGTGTCTGTGCAGGGACAGGGGTTGGACTGGATGATGCCTGTGGTTCCCTTCCAGCTCAGGATATTCTATAATTCTCTGACTCTGCTTCTTTCTGGATGGGTCATGGCCCCAAGTACTTCTGTGACTTCATTTCCCTCTGCCCAAACTCTGGGGGTGCAGCACTGCCCTCAGCTGGGCCATAGTCCCTGTCCCCCTGAGGGAGCCTGAGCAGCAGCCGAGCTCTGGCTGTTTGGATCAGGGTGCCCACAGGGGACAGCTGACGAGTGCTCCTGGTTCTGGGGTCACTCCCTGGACAGGAGAAGCTGTGGGGCTCTAAAAAGCCCCGTTTGTGACCCACTGGTGATGGATGGGTTGGGGTGTGCTGCTGCAGGGGGGCTCGGCAGCCCTTCTCACCTCCCACAACATGAGGTAACGTCTGAGGGACAGCAGGAACTCTGCCCCACCCACAATCGTGTCCTGACCTGGCCCTTTAACATCTGCTGAGAAGCTGATGAGATATTTCCCCCTCGCCAGGACCCACCTCGGTGCTGTTTGAGCAGCAGCTCCCGCGCTGCCAGGCTGCCTGTGAAAAGCAAATTGACGGCAGCCAGACTTTGAAGTGACAGCTCCTAATGACTCGTCTAGCTCAGGAATATTTCAGGGCATATTCCTGTAGCTCCTGCCTGCCTGGAGCGCACCACCAGCAAATCAAGAACTTGATGAAGTTTCCAATGGCAGCCAAATGGCAGAGAGGGGGGCCTGAAATGTGACAACAAAGCACCAGCAGGGGACTGGCACACAACCACAGCAAAGAGGGACAATCAGAGAGTGGGCTTGCAGTTCTTTCCTGTCACTGCCGTGCCCTGTGCAGCTCCCAGTGCCCCCGGACTGCGAGTTCTGGAAACGCAGAGCCTGCTGGTGTGGGGTGACAGGGACAGGCTGATCTGTGCCATTCCCTCTGCTGCCATTCCCGAGGCCATGGCAGGCTTGGAGAGGGATGAGGAGCTGGCTGAGCACTGCACGGTGCTGCACTGCAGCTCACCTCTCACCCAGCGCAGCATCCCAGGATTTATAAGCCAGCCAGCTCCCTTTCCAGAGCCCCTGTTGCAAAGGGCTCTGCCTGCTGCTGCCCTCCCTGGTGCCCCTCAGCGTTTGCTCTGTGCTGTGTCCCCAAAGGGGACATTCCCTCGTGTCACTGTGGTGCTGCTGGATGCTGCTGTGGGGTTCTAATATTTGATTTCTGTTCCACCCAGTCCCTGTCCCTTCCTCCAAAGCTGAGCAGCTTTGCTGAATAAACATCTCCGTGGCTGGGGTTTAATGGAACCCTTCCTCCTCCTCCTCCTCTGCAGCTGCTGCCCTGTGCTCCCCCTGCCCTTGCCTCCCACCACAGCTCCCCGTGCCCGATTTCCAGCCCTCAGCTCATCAGGCTCACATTGCTGATGCTCCTCAATCTAGAGAAAATGAGATCAGCAGTTGGTGGGTTGCCTCACGTGGTGTGTTGTAGCCCCAGAGCTGCCTGCTCTCCTCCAGCAACACCTCTTGTAGTAATCCATCACTGAGTGCCTGCTCCCTGCAAAGCCCTACAGAAACAGAACAATATATCCTCACAAACACTCCTGCAAGGGAGAAACGCAGCAGAAAATACACAGAGAAGCCTGGAAGTATCTGCTGGGGTGGTGTGAGTGATGCTTGGTGCGTGGCACTGGGGAAGCAGTCTCCCAGCCAGTGTGTGAGGGGATCACCATCACCACTGCTCTGGGCTCTGCCACCTCCTGGAGCTGCCCTTCCAGGAGCATTGGCTGTGGGAGGATGTTCATGCTCCAGGCTGCAGCTCAGAAGAGCCAGGAGCTGCTTTTACAGCTGAAGGGATCCCAACAGGCCGCAAAGCAGCTGATGTGAGATTTTCCATGAAGCACCAGAGAGCTTAGCAGGAAGAACCTCTCACAGGGATGGTCCCTGAGCTCTTGGCAAGGTCAGGCTGGTGGCTGTGTCTGGCAGAAGGTGGCAGAAGGTCAGATCATTTCCCCACTGCCTTGGTGAGGGGCTCCAGGGCTTGAGGAAATGTCTTTGCCCTCACAGGTGACAAGGGAGGAAGGGGACAGCCACGTCCTGGTGGTATCACCCTGGTCCCACACTGCACCTCACTGAGAATTTCCAGCTGCTTGAACTTCCACTCGTGCCATTCCAACTTTGTTTGAATTCAACAGGTAGCTGGAATGACTAATGGCTGCTGGAGTGCTGAGAGAGCCATCAAACATGTTGTGTTTTCTCTATGGGGAGTGGGTGGAAGGAAAGCTAAATTACATCTTTGGGATATTAAATATAACTCTGCACATTAAACTCGGAGTTATCCATGAATCTCTTTAATGACAATGCAAGCTACTTCACAGCAGTAAAAGTCAATGTTGCCACAATTAGACCACTATTGTCTTGCAGTTAATAGACTGCTCTAATCATGACTTTGTCATATTATTAATCGCTTTTGGGTTGGACTTTGCAAATTATCCCCTTTGGTAACTCAGTTTGGGCATTAGAAAGTCAGCAGGGACATCAAACTGAAAGGCAGTTCAACCAAATCTCTTCATTAGCTCCCATCCAGGATGAAACAAAAAAAGGGGATTGTGCTGAGGAGCTGCTCCACGAGTCCATGGATACAGCGGTGGGAAGGGCTGGACTGAACAAGGAATGTTGCCCCTTTTTCAGTTTGCAGTTTTAATCTGTAAACCACTGTTTCTTTGTCCTGCCCTGGGCTGTTTGTCTTTGATTTAAAGGCAGTAGGTGACCTTGGAAATGTTGCAGTTTTGAGCTTTTTGGTGTGGTTCAGGGACAAGCGGTTTGGGTGTTACAAAACCAGGAAAAACACAAACCAAGAAGTCAAGTCAAAGGAGAAAAGGGGTCAGTTTTGGGTGACAGTGAGAGAATCTGGTCTTGTTTGTGCTCTTGGTGTCCCCATCGCTGTCAGCTTCAGGTCTTTTCTGTGGTGTTTTGGTAACAAGTGCGTTATAAAATAAGTATATAATAAATATATAACCTCGATGGCTTATCCTAAACATATCAGCTTGAGCAAGTAAATCATAGAATCACAGAATCATGGAATCATGAGGGGTTGCAATGAACCTTAAGCATCATCTGGTCCCAAATCCCTGCCGTGGGCAGAGACACCTCCCCCTAGACCAGGTTTCTCAAGGTCTTGGCCTGGCTTTGAGCACTTCCTGGGGTGGATCCTGTCATGTCCATGTCCATCTCTTCCCTGTTCCTCGTTGCTCAGCGGGAGCTCTGTCACTGCTGCCCTGCAGCCAAAAGCATTTTCCAGCCGAGGGTTCCTCAGGGAAGCAGCGCTCGCTCCCAGGGGAGCCAGCCTGGAAAACAGCCATGTTAATTTGTGTTTGCAACCTCCTTCATTTCAGCTTTATCTTTTCAATTACAAGTTGTAATAAGACCTATTTTCCAGTTTCTCCCATGTCTCCCGTGGGAACTGGGTGAGGATGAGCACTGAGTTTGACGGGACCAGGGTGAGGAATGGCTGGAGCTGCCCTGCTCTTGGACCACAGCACTTACCTGATAACAAAGTGGCAAATAACTGTGACTTTCTAAGAGGGAAACAGAATAAAAACGTAGTTCTTGTCGTGTTTTTCCCCAGGTGGGACAGAATGATGATATGACTCTCCCTTGTGAGCAGTTAGGATCTGTCTCTGCATTGGACAGAGTCCTTCCACACTGCTGGATGCAGCCACATCCCTCTTTTCCCTCTCTTCCCTCTCTTCCCCACACCTTGGATCCAAACTTTGAAAAAGGGGGGATAATATCAACCAAGGAGCTCATTCTTCCCCTGGGCTGAGGTGTCCTTTTGGAGGAACTGGCCTTACCTCCACCCGTGCCAGGAATACCAAAGCAGCCTCTGGCCCCAGGGTATTTTCTGTTAGGTGAGGAATTATCTTGTTTTTACCATTTCTTGTAAGTTAAAGGACACTTAAAGCATAGCATTTTCAATATCAGGTAGTTTTTTAGAAAATAACTGGTATTTGCAAATTCATAAGAGAAATCAATGAATTTAATCAAATTAAATCAATGAAGGTCAACTCCGTCCAATTGATATTTAAGTTTAATAAGTAACAAGAAAGCCTTGGAGAATTCAATGTCATCTTCAAACAGCCCAATATTCTAAGCAGGCAGATGCTTAAAAACTGTCTGTAAAATCCTGATCCCTTCCACTCGTGCTTTGTGTCAGCTGTCAGAGGAAGGAGTAGGAGGTCATGCATAAAAGTATCTGTGAATCCTGTCAGATACATTATGAATGCCAACCCTGCAAGGAGTGACAGGAACCAGGATCTTTCACAAGCTGGCAACAGGTTTTCTGAAAGGATAATTGATTATTTCTGATGGTTTCCATTAATGAGCCTGGTGTGCTGGCAGAGGCATGCAGCCTATAAAACTCCTTGGAATGGGTGGAAATATATTTTAAAAATCTCCTCTGTCACGCAGCAATTCCCAGCAGTGAGAGACTCTGCATTGCAATGATTTCCTTTCTACCAACACAGACATATTTGCAAAAAGTCCAGGTTCTTGAGTGTTTCTTATGAATGTTTGACACTGAGTTTCCTGGGCACAATTCCAAGATTTAACCCGAAGGATAGGGAAGTGGAACCTCTGTGCTCCCAGCTTTGGTGAGAATACATTTAGGCAAATCTCTGAGGAAGCTCTGCTGCTGACTGGTACAACCTTATTTATTATTGAGTAAGATGGGATCTGTTTATTCACCCCAGCAGCGATCTGTGTTTCCACCTCGGAGCTACAACAGAAAATAAATGACCTGCACAGGAGACTGGGAAGGGAAAGAGAAGTTGCAAAAACCTCTGGGTGATGTTTATCCATCCCAGCCCTTCCAGCCCTTCCCTTCGAGCCCAAGGGAGCTTTGCCTGCTGGATTTGGCTGGGCTCAGTAATTTTGTGGAAAAACAAAATCCTCCAGGATATCAGGAACAACAGATGGCTTCCCAGGCACTGTGCAGGGCCGGCTTGTTGGGGTGTGGATGTCACATTTTGAGTCTGGTGCTGCCTGGAGATTTCACTTTCAGGAGCTGGCACGAGAATCCCAAATTTGCAGTGGCTGCTGCGTTCCCAGAGAGACCCAAGCAAAATTTGGTGATACAAATGTGCTCCTAAGCACTTTGCTGTCGTGGTTCACCCATGGTGGGTGGGGGGTTTGTTGTTTTGTTGAGATTGTGAGGGGTTTTTTCCCATAATTTTCAAATTCAGCTATTTTTTCAATATTAAATATCAATTTAATTATTGATACTATTGATATTTAATTGTTGAATTAAATATTCAGTCTTTCCTCGTATTTCACAGATATTTCTCAGCCTTAACATCAAGGCAAGGTTAGATGGTGGGTCTGAGCAACCTGGTCTAGTGGAAGGTGTCCCTGCCCGTGGCAGGGAGTGGAATGAGATGATCTTTAAGATTCCTTCCAACCCAAACCGTCCTGTGATTCAATGATTAAATGTCTTATTACAGTTTTACAAAACTAAACTGCGTGATCAAAGGGAACAGAAGGTGTTTTATGGCTCCTGTTTAAGGTAAAGCACATCAGGAATCACATTTAGAGCAGCTGTGATGCACCACAGAGGGGGAGTTCCCCAGCTCACAAATGCACAGGGCACCCACCACATTCCTCGGGGCTCAGGTAGGGAATTCAAATTCACACAAAACATTTATGGCCCAAGAACAGACATAAATAGGGTGGGTAAGAGGTAATGTTTGTTCCATGTAAACTTTTGGGGGTTTGGGTGGTTTTTTATTTGTGTTTCTGTCCTGACTTGCGCTTGGGTAATTTAAGGAGTGTGGCTTTATTGGGCACTACAAATACCACAGCAGGCAATCAAGGAATTGTCCATGAGCTGAAAGCAATCCATGATGGAATTGTCCATACTGCAGACTTACCTCGAGAACAAAACCTGCCTCCACCATCAGGGACTGCTATTCCTTGGAATCCTGATCTCTCAGAGTTTTGGTCTGGATGGGAATCTGGGAATTAATACACTGTAGGAAAGGAAGCAAAAATAGCCAATGTTTTCTTTTTGTGCAGTGCTGTGAATCATTTCACAGCCTAGATGATGTGCATATATATGTGTATATATATATATCTATACACACACACGTATTTATATATCTTCCATTTTCCATTTTTCCTGATTCGTCAGCCACACATACGGAAGCTCATTCCAGAAAAAGACTGAAATACACCACACATGAGGTAAAAGTGTCTCAGAGCATCAGAGCACACACGCAGCTCCTTTGCTGTTCAGAGTGAGGAAGACTGTGTAGCACTTCCTCTACAAACTCCTGCTATGTTTGGTTTCTCTACATCAGCAGCTTGTGATTATTTTTCCCTTGATGTTGGTATTTACTTTTTATTCCCTATGGGCACATCTGGACAAGATGTGGATGCTGATAGTACAGGAACAATCCACTTCCAGGACCCTGGCAGATGGATTTTTTCATTCCTGTGCCTGAGCAGCTGTGACACGAAGCAAAAAGGCATTTTCTGTAGTACAGCACCCGAGCTTGTTTCTGTAATGGGATTGTACAGATCTTCTTGATTTCAGACTCAGCAGTTTGCTGATGCCACAGAACAAACCAAGGATGGTGTTTTATAGCCAGTTTAAGCATCAGGGTGTAAAACTTCACATCTCTGCCCATATGGAGACACCCATTTTCTCCCCAGGTGTGTCCTGAGCCTGTCAGGGGGTGCTCACTTGAATTTGGCTCTGGCTTGAAGAATATTCTAAGAGCTCTCCATTAGCTGTGATTTAAGTCAGCTTGGACCATTTCTTCCTTTTCCTTACGATGTTCTCACCATCTGTCTCTTCTTCTTTCCTGTCCCTCCCTGTCGCTGTCCTTCTCTCCCTCAGAGCTCTCCGTCAGCCTCCTTGCAGTGATAGTCATTGTGTGCGGCCTGGCCCTGGTGGCAGTGTTTGTGTTTCTCTTTTGGAAGCTGTGCTGGGTTCCCTGGAGGAACAAGACCCTTTCCTCCCACCTGGCCGTGCTGAGGAGCGAGGCAGGCCACAAGGACAGCATGGCAGACAAGCTCAAGGACACGGGGGCCATCAGCTTCCTGGAGGCGGCCGTGAAGATCAGCCACACGTCTCCAGACATCCCTGCAGAGGTGCAGATGTCCATGAAGGATCACATCATGCGGCGCACGCGGATCCAGAGGCAGACCACAGAGCCAGCCTCCTCCACCAGGTGAGGGCTGGGGTAATGGGACGGAGTGGGATAATGGGTGGGATGGGATAATGGGATAAATGGGATGGGATGGGATGCTCAGCCTGGAGGAGCCTGAGGTTGGAGTTCATCAGGGGCTGCAGCTCCTCCCTGAGGGGCAGTTCCAATCTCTGCTCTCTGTGAGCAGGGACAGGACCCAGGGAATGGCTGGAGCTGTGTCAGGAGGGTTGAGTTGGATATCAGGGAAAGGTTCTTCCCCCAGAAGGTGCTGAGCACTGCCCAGGCTCCCCAGGGAATGGGCACAGCCCCGAGGCTGCCAGAGCTCCAGGAGCATTTAAACTCGGCTCTCAGGGATGCCCAGGGTGGGATTGTTGGGGGGTCTGTGCAGGGGTAAATGCTGGACTTGATGATCCTTGTGGGTCCCCTCCAGCTCAGGATATTCCATGATTCTGTTGGGTGGTGATGGGGTGCTCAGCAGGGACACTGCTCTGTGAGCAGCTGCAGAGGTGGGAGGATTATTGGATGGAGCCAGAGGTTCAGATACCATCAGGGAGACTAAAGAGAGCACCTACACAGCAGATTACTGTCCAAAGCTTGGCCATAAACCAATGAATGTGTTAAGACTGGCTCACTGTGGCTCTTTTAAAAAATCAAGGATTCGAGCCCTGTTACTGCAACTTGACCTCATTGTGTCAAGTCACCCGCATGCTTTGGCCACTTTAATTTTGTTCCAACATGAGAGGCAGGCTGAAGTATCAATGATGTACCCTGTCAGACAGAATTAGACCTTTTGGCTCTCTCTCGCTGTTGTGGCTCCTGGCAGAAACAATTAGATCAGCACAATTGATGGATCGCTGGCTGCAGAGGGCCAGACCCAGCTGTGCTCGGTGCTTGTGCTCAGATGGGGACAGAGACATCAACATCATCCTCAGGAAGTCAGGGAAAGGCTGTGTGAACCTTGGGACACCCTCTCAGCATGGATACTGAGGAGAGATTTAGGTTAGATGTTAGAAAGGGGCTCTTTACTCAGAGTTTGCCCAGAAAAACTGTGGCTTCCCCATCCCTGAAAGTGTCCAAAGCCGGGTTGGAGCAGCCTGGGATAGTGGAAGGTGTCCCTGCCCGTGGCAGGGGGTGGAATGAGGTGAACTTTGAGGTTCCTGCCCAATACAAACGATTCTGTGAAATGCAGCATCTCTCCTTGACACAGAAGGCGGTGAAACGGGGACAGGAAAGAGGATCACAGGGTTCTGGCTGTGCCCCAGCACTTCTGTTTGCCTCGCTGGCCGTGCCTGGGATGTGCACAGGAGTGTGGCAGGGAAATCAGACTCTGCTCGGAAAATTGGCTGCCCTTTTGCAGGATTAGTGAGGCACCAATGGCAGCCCCCTGTTTGAAGGAGCTGAGTTAGATCAGCACGGTGCCACCTGCATTTGTGAGCCACACTCTTTTATTTATCCACACTGCTTTTTGGGCAGCTGATTACCTCTCTGCATGCACAGGCTCCTTCTGCTTTTATTCCACCTTTCCAACAGAGGAGAAAAAAACCCTCAGCCAGTCTGAATTAGGACAAACAAAGTGAGACTTGGCTGTACGTGGGCAGGTTTCAAACCCACTTTCTCCTTGGCAGGTTCCTCTGATTCACAGCCCAGCCTAACCCTGTCCAAAATACCCCTGAGAAACCTGCCAAGCACCACGTATCACTGAAAGCTAATGCTCTGGCTGTAGAGTTCTTAGTTTGGTTAAATAACTCTATAAACTGCTCTTGTAAACACCAGATAATCTGAAATAATGCCCTCAGTCCACAGAAAGCTTTTATGCTTTGTTCAGATAAAGCTCTGCTTACATACAGCTTGTGCTGGAGGAGAGCTCAAGGCAAGAGATGCTTCTCGACGAGGCTGTGCCTCCCTCCCTGTCAACAATTATCTATCAGTTCCTGATGAGTCTGTTGGAAAAGTCTGGAAGCAGCAATGCCCAGCAAAGCCAGGCTGGACAGGGCTTGAAGCAAGCTGATCTAGGGGAAGGTGTCCCTGCCCGTGGCAGGGGATGCAATGAGATGAGCTTTAAAACCCTCTGAACCCAAACCATTTGTGGTTTATTCTATGAGAAAAGCCTCAGCTTCTGAACTGGTCATGGTTCTCTAACCAAAAATAAAAACCAAAAAATTGGGTGGGTTTTGGGGGTTTTTTTTGCCTGAGAGAGCTTAGTGCCATTATCTTGGAAGTGTAAGGACTGAGGATGGGGAAAGTCTCCATGTGGTGCTGTGACTTGGGTAAGGAGTTGTTGGGGCCCGTCTGTTCAGCCCTGGGCTGTGACTCGTGCCTCAGGTGCAAAAACACAGCTTGTGGCAAATACTCTGGAGTTTAAGAAATTCACTGGATTGGTTCCTTGAAGGTTTTTGGAGGTGTTCCCCTCTGCTCACCTCCACAGCACACATGGTTTCAGCGCAGAGATCAGGAGCACCTACAGAACTCGTTCTGTGCTCTCTTGCCTTCTGAGTCCAGGGGTGGAAAAGGAAAGCCATGTGCTGGGAAACCCACAGAGCTGTCGGTGTCTTCCTCCTGCAGGCACATCTCCTTCAAGAGGCACCTGCCCCGGCAGATGCACGTGTCCAGCATGGACTACGGCCTGGAGCCGCCGGCCGTGGCCGAGCAGCCCACCAGCATCGGCCGCATCAAACCCGAGCTCTACAAACAAAAGACTGTGGACACCGAGGACCCCAAGAAAGAGGCGGAGAAAACCTGCGGGAAAATCAACTTCACCCTCAAGTACGACTACGAGAACGAGACGCTGACTGTCCGAATCCTCAGGGCTTTTGACTTGCCAGCCAAAGACTTCTGCGGCAGCTCGGATCCCTACGTGAAGATCTACCTCCTGCCCGACCGCAAGCGCAAGTTCCAGACGCGGGTGCACAGGAAGACCCTGAACCCCACCTTTGATGAGTCCTTCCACTTCCCCGTGCCCCACGAGGAGCTGGCCAGCAGGAAGCTCCACCTGAGCGTCTTTGACTTTGACAGGTTCTCCAGGCACGACATGATAGGAGAAGTTATCTTGGAGAACCTGTTCGAGGACTCAGACCTCTCCCGGGAGACTTCCATCTGGAGGGACATTCAGTACGCCACCACGGTGAGTGTCTGCTGGGCAGGGTGGGGGCTCTGCACAGGGATCAATCCTTCATCCCAGGGATAAATCCTGCTCCCAGCTGATGGGTTCCTTGCCTCCTGTTGGCCCCAGGGACCCACAGCCACAGCACAGTTCTGTGCACATGTGATGCCTTGGAGTGGCTACCTAGAACAGAGGCTAGACAGAGTTAAGAGAATAAAGTGGGTGTTTATTTATTTAAAGGCCTTCAATAGATACACCTTGGGCAGTGCAAAAGCCTCCCAGAGGCTACACCCAAGATGGACAATGGTCACGAGTTTCTCAGAGAAATAAGTCTGGTCTATTTGCATATCAGGGGTTAATTGTCAAATTACAGCTTCAGGTAATTGTTGGAATTATGGAAACTTAGATTTTAAGATTTCAATATATAGTAGTATGTATAGGGCAAGATGGAGGATTCTGGATGTTGTCCAAGTCCTTCTTCTTCACCTTCTTCTTCCTTCTTCTTCATGGATTTAGGTTGTTTTCTGTAATTAGGGTTAGGAATTAGGGTTATTATATGAAGTTGTATTCCCCCCTGCTTTACTTCTGCCCCCCAATTCACTTTTGTTTATACTTTTCAGGGCCTGGGGCAGAGGGTGTCATTGGTTCTCAGGCCTGCAGGATTGTTTTGTCTGCCCAAAACCTGAAGAGACCTTACTGACACTCTGTATGGTGTTCAGAGTTATGCACTAATGCAGTACAGGGTCTGAAAAATATAAAAGCTAAAAGCTTAAACATCACATGATCACTGTAAAGAAGAGCTCTGAGGGGCCAGTACCAGCCCCTTGGATGTGCTGCTGGCAACTCTTCCAGAGCTGGATTTGGCTCTTTTAGTAGTTCTGTTGAATTCCCTCTGGAGGAGAAGCCAATCTCAGAGAGGAAAAGTCCCAGCCCCTTCCATGTCACACGGAGCTGGCAGGAGAAGCCAAGTGCTCACATTGATCACTGAGTGCAGAGCAGTGACATTAACCTCTCCATAATAGCTGTCTGCTCCTCCACTGCCCTCCCAGGAGGATCTGGCTGGTCCTCAGGGCACATGAACAATTGACCTGCTCTGCAGCTGGACACCAAATCAGCCATTGTCATTGTCGTTTCACATTGTTATTTCTGAGCCTGAAAGATGAGACATCCCCACCCCCGTGGCTGGAAGCGTGGGCCCTGTCACATCTTTCCTGGTGACTGGCAGAACGCCACAACTTGCAAAAATCTGTCCTGCAGCTTCCCTCATAGCTCAAATCATACCTTTGCTCCCCTGCTTTCTGTGCCGAGGAGGGAACTGTCAAACATAAATATTTATTGTGACCAGCAGTGCCAGAAGACATTTGCTTTGTAACTCTGGTGCTCTTTTTCCCAGCACTGTGTTCCCCACCAGCTGTACCAACCCCTGGTGACTCCCACCAGTGCTCATTCTCCTGCTGCAGGGTGTTCAGAACTTTCTGACAGCTCTGTGAAGTCCAACAGGTGTGCCCAGCCCCGTGTCCTGTGCTGCTGTCCCCAGCAGGGACACTGTCCCAGGGCACTCAGGGGACATGGGGTGCAGCACATCACCCTGGAAAGTGGCTCAGTATTGGGGTTCTTATCTTTTATTTCTTGTGTTAGAGCTGGGATTAAAGCACGGGAGATGCAGTTTTCTCATGTTCAGCCTCAATTGTTTATTAATTCTTGTCTCTAACACAGTCTCACAAATTGTGAGCTCCAGCCAACAAGGTAGAAAATGGCTCTGTCTCTAACTCTTTCCATGGTCTTTTAATTACCCAATAATGAGATGGCACCTATATTATTTATATTTTTAACCCAATAACTGACCACCCAAAGTCTACAATGGGGTCCTTTTCACCCAGTTAGAAAAAACCACCCAAAACAATGAAGAAGAAGGTGAAAGAAGAACTTAGCCAATGCCCCAAATCCTCCATATTGCTTTATATTAGTACATACTAAGATCTTAAATCCTAAGTTTTGCACCCTGTGACATTGCACACTTCTATTCAAACTACACACCCGTAATCCCAGTGCTATCACTCAATTTTGGAAGCCTGTTCCACAGTCTCAGGTCAAATGCAGTGCTTGCTTGAGGATCAATGCCTTTTAGCACAGAAAGCCTGAAATTCTCAGCCTCCAGGGTTCCAAGAGCTCAGGGGCTGGAGCTGTCCTGGGAGAGCACGGAGAGCTTTGGCCAGCCTGGGGACACAGGGATGGAGGTGGTGCCTGCCAGGCACCCTGGGGCAGCTCTGGCAGTGTGCTGGGAGCTGCTGCTGTGCTGCCTTTTGAGCATCTTGCCTGGGAGGGCTGTGGGGAGGAGGTGCAGGATCAACCATGAGGAAAAGCAACAGTTTGAGTTAGCAGGGTGCTCACAGCTCTTGGCTTCCAACCTGCAAACAGCCACGGCTGATGTGACTGATGGATGGCAATGAAAGCAGAAATGCTGGCAGAGAGGCAAGCAGGCACCAGGCACATCCTTCACCCAGAGAGAGGCTGCTGGAAGGGGAGCGAAGTGCACCTGATGCGCTGATGCTTCCTGGAGGAACCTGCCTGTTGGTTCTGCAGGCAATAGTGGATGTTTTTGTGGCTAAATAATCTCATTTAATGGGGGAAAACCCCACAAAAGTGGGTGGAGGTACACCAGCAGAAGGGTTGTTGAGGGAAAAGCCCCCAGAGAAGGTGTGAGGCGAGCAGAGCCAGCCCCATGCCCAAGGTGTGCTGTTCATCAGCCCAGCAAAGCTGCCACAGGCACATCCAGCACCACGTTTGGCTCCATCCCCTCGTCCTCTCTGTGCCATTCTTAAGGAATGTGCTGCTCCTGGAACACCTCAGCCAGCTGTAGCACACCCAAGGACATTTCTGCTTAATCAAAATTGAGAAGGGTAAATACAGTTTGCCTAAAACCCCAAGAAAGCTCTGGGTGCCTAATAATGCATGAGATCAATGGTGTGGGTAAGAGGGTAGGAACACACTTAAGCACTGAGCTGGTCAAATAGCCAGCACTCAGCTGCTTAATTAATGACTCTACAGCTTGTGAATCAGGGAAACATCTTTGGTTTCAAGTCTATTGATTCAGAGCTTCCATTATTTCCTAAAAGGTACTGATATGAATTTTGGAAATGTCCCAATGTCTATAATCTGCAAGAAAATAATGTGCCCACAGGACACACTTTGCTCTCTTGTATTTATGGTTGCAAAGAAAAATCTCTTGACCTGATACAATGAGGTCAAAGAACAATTTATGTTCATTTTATACCCTGAACGGGTCCTCTCAGTGCAAGGAGAGGAATAGAAGATGAGATAGTGTCCAGAGGGTGCTCTCAGCATCTCACACAGGGCTGCTCTCTTCTGACATCTTGTCCAAGGTCTCCTGCCCTCGTCCCTCCCACATCAACTGAGAACAAAGAATGCATGAAAGAACAGACCCAATCAAAATTTTATACAATATTCATTAGTATTCTGCACATCTAAGTGGAATAAAGATTTAATCTTTGCCTTACCTGAGAATGAGCAGGAAATAATTTGGCAAAAACCTCATCCATCAACAAGATCTATTCCCCTAACGCTTAGCAAAGCTTTAAGTGCATTTACTTGTCTTTCTAGTTCCATCACTCTACTCCTAACAGCGACAATTTCTTTTCAGCAGATCATTATATCACATTGAAAGGAATCAAACACACTGTTTCCCAAAATAAACGGGTTGTTTGCTCTACAGATGTGGGATCTGTGTGTAGAAAATAAGATTTTTTTTTTTTAAATCCATTTTTAGAAGGTGTTTGGATATCTTTCTGCTGACTTCGGATAATGATTCTTTCTAGTTTAAATAAGACATTTGGTTTGTTTATTTTTCCCTGAATTCCCATGGGCAAGGCAATGATGGAAAGGGCTTTTAGGAGGTGTAGTCGATGAAGCTGCAGGTACAAGAAGTGCTAAGAACCATGGATAAAAGTTATTTGATGGGGCACTAAAGGAGTAAATTGTGTTGGCCTCTGTGTGATCCAAAAGAACCAAACATTTCTGAGTGCCATCTGCTGGTTAATTCCCCATTTATACTCACACTCACACAGCCCCACGCTGTGCCAGCTCCTTGAGGGCATCTCAGAGGGCTTGGTGGTCCAAACGTAGACACATCACAAACTGAAAGCTCAACAGACCCTTCTTGGTTGTCTTCTGGTTTAAAGCTTTGCCCCCCAGTCAGTAACTGCCCAAAAACTCACACCCAGCTTCAGAGAAAACCACTGTGTTTCTCAAAGATGTTTTCATTTTATCCAGAGATGTTGGGCACTGTCAGTCACAAACCTTTATTACTGAATTCATCCCTGCCCACGGCAGGGGGTTGAATCTAGAATATATTCAGGGTGTCTTCCAACCCAAGCCAGTCTGTGATGTTATGAACTGATGGCACTGGCTGTCCTGGAAAGCTTCTGAGGAGATTTTTGCAGTGCATAGCCAGAGAACATGACACTACTGCATGTCAGGAGCTCATCCTTCTGTCACCTCACTGTGTTTGTCACATTCCTGGAGGGACCAGGAACTGGAGACACGTACTGTACATTCAAACAAGACTTGGTACTAATTTGATTTCCTCTCTGCATTGATTTGGTGTGAGATATCCCATCTCCTCTGTGTGAGCAGTGGAGCAGGAGTGCCTCAGCTGTGCATTAGCTGTGCATAGCTGGGAGGTTGCAATAGGAAGCACAGACTCCACTGAGGCAGAGGAATATTGTCCTTAAGGTGTAACCTATTTTTCCCATTCTCTGTATTCATTTTAGCCAAATCATGTTGGGGTGCACTGGAATCACCCTAAAATAAGTGCCCGTTGCTCCAAATGGCAGAACAGAGGAAATGCTGGCGTGGGGGAGGAGGCACCTGGCTGGTTCTGCACCTTTCCAACAAAATGTGTTCTCTGTTTTATTGAAGGAAAGCGTGGACCTGGGCGAGATCATGTTTTCCCTTTGTTATTTGCCAACTGCAGGTCGCCTCACCTTAACAGTCATTAAATGCAGGAATCTCAAAGCTATGGACATCACAGGTTACTCAGGTGGGTGTTTGGTGGCTGAGGAGGACCTCCTTGCATCCACATTTCCTCCTCTTCCCTCACTGTATCATCAGTAGATGGTGGGTGAACCATCACAGAAATACCTGAAAAAGTTTTGTCTGTGTTTTAAGTGAAAACAAAATTTTTAAAGTAGAATTATCTGTCGCTGGTTTCCCATCCCACTGGAGGGTTTGCAGGGCCAGAGCTCTGATCCATCTCTTGGGTTGGACAATTGGATCTCTTGGAACCCTTTATAGCCAGAATCAACTCTTTCACCCCAAGATCAGGAAAGGATCATAGGCCAGCTGGATAAATCCCACTGGAATGTGCATTCCCCTGTACAGTGGCCAGTGGTCAAACCTGAGGATCACAGCTGCCTGAAGGCTGTTTGTATTTGCACTCTCAAAGAGCTGACTTGCAAATTCAGCATGCACAAATTCTGGCTTTCATCATAAAATCCACTTTCTTTTTCCAGACACCAACTTCAGAGTATTTGAATTTCATCGTACAAAAAGCAGTAACAACAGAGACCTTTGCAGAAAATGTTTCTGCTCAGCTGGAGCTTAATGCCATATGAAATATCTGAGAATTGAGACTTCAGGTGAAGTCAGCTCAGCCTTTCTGCAATAATAAAAATGCAGTGCTGGTTCTCTGGTGCCTGAACCTCAGGTCACCACCCACACCAGTATGAGAAATGGAGGGTTTTACTGGTCTGCAAACAAACTTTTTTCCTAAAAGTCCATTTGAAGAGCCCCTCTGGCTCATGGGAGCTCACAGCCCATCCTCTGATAAAGCCGTTTCTATATTACAAAAGTAACAAAAGGTCTTCTCCTCTCTCTTCCTCCCTAGATCCATATGTCAAAGTGTCTTTGCTCTGTGACGGGCGAAGGCTGAAAAAGAAGAAAACCACCATAAAGAAAAACACACTTAATCCCACCTACAATGAAGCAATAATCTTTGACATTCCCCCCGAGAACATGGATCAAGTCAGCCTCCTTATCTCCGTCATGGATTATGATCGGTAGGTGGGAGGCTCTGGAGAGCTGCAGGGCAGAGCATCCCATTGGGTGCAGATTTTCCTGCCTAAATGCAATTTTCCACAGTGTTTTCCACAGAGTTCAGTGGTATCCACCTGTCTCTGGTGATTTATTGCCACAGTGACATTGGTATTTATGGTTATGGGAAAATAACGAGTTTGGCAAAGCTGGTCCTTGCTTTATGGCCTTTCCTTGAGCAAGTGCTGTGCTTCCCTTGGTTATTTACTTGTCCTGCAACACATTTTAGAAAACAAATAATGTCAGTCTGAGCAGCACTGGGTGTATGAATTATGCATTACTGAACCTGGGGTTATTCTTGCTGTAGAGCACCACTCACACCTCTGTGTCTTGACTGACCTGCAGAAATTATCTGAAAAGTGCTGTAATTACCTGTGGTCATGGCAGTGCTGGGGCAGACACAGCAACCCAGGCTCACCAGCAGCAGGGAGAGGAGAGGAGAGGAGAGGAGAGGAGAGGAGAGGAGAGGA
>VXBB01002198.1:55139-71542 GCA_013399915.1 Illadopsis cleaveri
AAGGGAGGGAGGGAGGGAGGGAGAGAGGGAGAGAGGGAGGGATGGTGATTTTGCTGTGTCTCTGCCTTTCCCCAGGGTGGGCCACAACGAGATCATCGGGGTTTGCCGTGTGGGGGTCAATGCCGAGGGGCTGGGCAGAGACCACTGGAACGAGATGCTGGCCTACCCCCGCAAGCCCATCGCGCACTGGCACCCGCTGGTGGAGGTGAAGAAATCCTTCAAAGAGGTGTGTGGGGTTGTCCTTCCCTTCCAGTGCCTGTGCTTGTGTGGGACTGGGCTGGCTCCAGGCTGTCAGAGAGCTCCTGCTCTCGCTGGGATTTTCTGAGCAGAGCTGAGGGAATTTTCTCACCAGAAATGAACTCTAGAAAACATGTATTTCTGTATTGCCTCGAAATAGCTCCTTGAGCTTGCAAGTGAGACTGAGAAGAACTGTATTTACAGATGTGACTGTTACATTTTGTGTTTTTTCTTTTCTTTTTCTTTTTTTTTTTCCTTTTCCTTTTTAAATTAGAGATTGAGAGCAGTAAGGAAAGAGAATGCTGCTCTGATTGCAGAACAAATTGTCCAGGGATATTGCCTATTTCAAGTTTCAGTTTTTAATCCTAAAAGATTTTTCTGTTGACTCATCTCCGAGCCTTTGAGGGAGAATAAATAGAACAAATGTAATTGCTCTAAGCATCTCCAGAGAAAGAGAGGGACTTGATGCAACCCCAGATGATAAAATAGGGCTGAAATGCCTGGGTACCATTTTGACCATCTCTTGCATTTTCTTCCCCCTTGCACTCCAATTTCTCACGCTTCTATAGAGCTCTTTGGCTTTGCCTGATTTAGGTCATAATATCTGGAGGAGAGAGATGTGGAAAAGGGCACACACGCCTTTGACACTTCAAGTATGAGCAAAAAGCAGCAGCATTTGAGGCCAGTGATACGATAATAAAGGCAATAAAACCTCCCAGGGTATCTGGGGCTGAGGAGGTATTTTCCCTCAAAGTCACAGAATAAGCACTTAACAAAAAGCATCTCATTTTCCACTTGAAGCTCAGTGCTGAGCTGCACCAAAAGGCAGACACTGGGCTTGCTGACACTCCACAGTAGTGTTAATTAGTGTATAGACCCTGCCTTTCTTCAAAATCTGCTCCTTCCTCCAACAAGAAGGGGTGGGGAGGCAGTGGCACGGGGTGCCCAGAGAAGCTGTGGCTGCCCCATGCCTGGAAGTGATCCCAAGGCCAGGCTGGAAGGGGCTTGGAGCAAGCTGGGACAGTGGAAGGTGGCCCTGCCCATGGCAGGGGGGGGGAACTGGATGAACTTTAAGTTCCTTCCCAACCCAAACCATTGTATGATTAAGAAGTCAGTTTGTGCTCATGCCTTCTGTCCCAGCCCAGGTCCATTACACACAAAGGAAAACCTGGCTGTTGATATTTTAGCTTAAGACAGGGTGGAGGTGGATATATCAGCCAATGGACACCTAAAAATTCATCCTCCCTCATTAGAGGTGATCTGTGAGCTCAGCTTGCACTGCTGTGAATCAGCACAGGGATCAGCTGTGGAGGACTGGGGTGAGTCAGAGCAGAATTAAACCCTTGTGCGTTTTGTGTGCAGGGCTAACTCTGCCTGTGGGTGCTGAGCAGCACCAGGATTTCATTCCCCTTCCCCTGGCCCTGGGCAGGCTCTGTGTATCACCTCCCACTGCCACAGGGAGTGGGGACCAGCAGCCACAAACCTTCAGCAGAAATGGAATTGATCTCTCATTTGATCTCTTGGCATCTGTAGCACCTTCACTGTGACTCCAGCTGCTATGGCTGACCCAGGGGCAGGAGTTCCTTCTCCAGGCTGCAATTTTTATGGCTTTGCTGTGCTATTTTTCAGATGCAGGTGGGTTTTGAAAGAAAAACTCCTGTAAAGTTCTTGAAAATCACTAAGGAAAAAGTTAAAAAAAAAAAAAAAAGCATTATTGTTATGATGAAACACAGAGGAACCAAAGAAGACATGGAAGATGACTCACCTTTTAAAATATACTTTGAAAACCATGGCTGAGCCCCCAAGACTCTGGAAAAAAACTGAGTGAATCATTTCACCCCCCAGTGCACAGGTCAGGAGCTCTGCTTAAAAGGAAAGAAAAAACCCTCTGATCATCTGTTCTGGTATTTCTGCCACAAACTGGTACACAGAGCCAGCAAGCAAATGGTCCCTGTGTTTATTTGCCCTTTTAGGTTTTAGCACTGCTGTCTGCAAATCCCCAGTGCAGCCTAAGAGAAAAACCGAAGAGAAAAGGCACAGGCTCCTGAAGAGAAATTAATGGGAAAGGGTATTTGTTGGTTACAAGACATTGCATCATCTTTTCCATGTTGTGTTTGGGTGTCTTTGAAGAGAAATTTGGGGTTTTGGCCCTGTAATCCCAGCTCTGGGTCTCTGTGAAGCTGCTCCATCCTTCCAAGATGCCTGGGCTGCTGGGTCTCTGTCCATCTGTCCTGTGAATGCTGGGGGAGAACTGCTGGCCCTTCATGCCTTCCTCACCCTTTGTGGGGTGAACTCAGGCTGTGCTGGCATCCTGAGCCATCATTTTCATCTTCCTCTTTGTCTTCTTCATCTTCCTCTTTGTCTTCGTCATCTTCCAAGCGCGTTTGCGCCAGGCAGCAGCAAATGGAGCGTTTGCTTCCAGTTGATCCTTGTGATGGTCTCTGTGTGCTCTGCCCATCAGTAACAGCCTCTGGCTCCATCTGAGTCTTCCCTGATTGAGTGCTTGACCTCAAATCAAGGCGAGGGAGCTGGGATTGAATTGTCCCTTTGATGTCTAAATGAAGGGATGGGTGACTGGAGCAGCGTGGGGAGGACACGGAGCTGCTCCAGGCACTGCCATCTCCCCGTGCTGTGGTTGGGGTCCCACCCCCCTCCCACCACTCAGGGGGGAGAAAAGTGTGGGAATGTGGAATTTCTTTGCTAACCAACACCCTGCCTGGTGCACCTTGGAAAAGCTTTGGCCAGAAGGAACTCCCACCGTATTTTGACTACAGCTCAGAGTCACAGTTTATGGTGAATTTACCAGGAAAATGTCACCAGAGCTGTGCTGCTTCAGGAGGATGGCCCAGCCCTGAGCCCCTTACCCTGCCACAGCAGGGATGGATGGATGATGGATGATGGATGATGGATGGAGGGATGGATGGATGGATGGATGGAGGGATGGATGGATGGATGGATGGATGGATGGATGGATGGATGGATGGATGGATGATGGATGGATGGATGGATGGTTGTGTCCATGGTGTAGGACCAGATGCCTCCTTCCATGCTGGTCCATCATTCTTTGTCCACCATGCGAACCTGGGCAGCTCCAGCCTGTCCCAGCAGCCACAGTGCTGGGCTAACATGGCCCAACCCCTCATTTCTGTGCCAACAGCTGCTTGGGCCCTTCCTCCATGAGCTGGTGCCTCTCCCTCTTTGCTTTCACGGCTGGAAAAGGCTCCAGTGAAAAGGGAAAAGGCTTCGGATGCACATCATGTCTTTGGTTGCTCCATATTTATCAACAGTGAATAACAAACCATAATGACTGCACTTCTCTAATGACCATCATCATTAAAGAGGGAACATGGAGAACATGTGCAAATGAATCATTAATTACAGGCTTTTAGTGCTATCCTCCTCACACAGATGTTCAGAAGGCGAATTTCTGAGCAGAAAGGGAGAATCCCTCTTTGTGGGGTTATTCTGACGATAAATTCTTCCCCTCAGCACAAGTTGTTCCCAGTGTTCAGCCCCAAGGCCTCGCTGGCAGCTGCTCCTTCCCCGGGTGCTTCAGCCACCCCACCCATGTTCCTCCACCCCTCAGCCAGGTTCAGGGATGTGTGCACAAAGGGAAATAGAAAATTACAGCTCGTTCTTCCAGGCTTTGAAGGGAACGTCTGAAAATGGGAGTTTTCCCTGTTATCTGTGAGAGACAAACCCTGCTCTCGCAGAGTCACATCATCAGCGCGATGCAAAACGCGGCTTTGATGCTGCCAAGTGCCTCTGACGTTCAGCAGGGGAGCATTTATTTGTTTAAAACATTGCTCCAGATGAAAACTGATAACTCTGCTGAGAGCCAAGTCATGCCCAAAATGAAGAATAATCGCTTGTCTTTAAAGATAAGCCCTTCCAGACTTGTGGGCCTGTTTGATTTTGATTGAACTGGTCCCGATTTCCGATTGTTGGCTACACAATGCATGGCTCACCTTTTCTAATTAAATGAAGGGAAAGTATCTCCAGGTTCCTCTCTGCTCATTTGGGCCTATCCTTGGAGAAGTTTTCGTCACATTTTTGGAGTAGCAGCGCTGTCATTGTCATGTAGACAGCACGAGGCAAAGAGTATGGGGAAGGCTCTGCCAAAATCCCATTTCTGTTGTAATTTCTGCAATCTGTTCATTGGCAATCCTCACGGGGAGGTTGTACCCGTATTATCAATTCCTCGGGGATTTTAGCCAATTTTTTTGACATGAAAAACAAAGAAGAAAATGTTTCCTTACCTTAAGGCAGCTGTTTGGCAGGAGCAGCTTCTCATCTTCTTCATTCATTAATTTCTGCTCAGCCCTGATGAAATACAGGCTGTTTAATGCAAACCTGTGCAGTGAGATACTCTACACTGACTGGTCTCTTTGGGGAAGGAAATTGGTCAAATTGGCCAATTTTTTTGACCACTCCAAACCCATGGAGCATCTGCAAGGGCCTGCTTGCCCTGCTCAGCCTCCCTGTGAGCACCAGGCTGCTGTTCTCTTGTTTTCATTTGAGATGGCTTTGCCAAGGCAAGGGTGAGGTCTGGTTCCCCAAGTGAGTTTTCACCCAGAGAAATGAAATTCATACATGCTGAAACATTAATATCAACCAGCAAGGAGTTTCTGCTGATGTGGGAGGGGAGGGAATTGATGCAGGCAGTGGAAATTCTGCCTCCCGTTGTCTCTAGGAGATGTCTATCATTTGTCATTGGAATTTAATATAACAAGATGGTGAGATGGGCAAGTGCTCAAAAGCTTCAGGAATAATGGGTTTGGATTATGATAATAGCCCCCAAGGCCGATGACAAATAATTTATGATCCCTTAAGTATGGCAAAAAAAAAAAAGTTTGGTCCATCCACCAAGTCTCTGATCTGATTTTCCCTTTGAGAAATGTCTCCGGTGCTGTGGACAGAGCTGCTGTGGAGTAAAATTACCAGACTGGAAAGACTCAAGTACTTCTGAGTTTAGACAGTATTTTTAAACAAAAAAGACACCAGCAATAAAGCAGGGAAGAGCTGAGAGCACTTTGTCTTCACAGCACACACAGACACTGTTTATTTTCCCTTTTTTTTGGTGAGGAATCCTCACAATCGGGAATTGATTTACAAAGCAATAAAGTAAATTGTTCAGCAGCTCCTCTTGAGTGGTTAAACATGGGCATTGCATAAGTTGGAAGTTGCAGAGCAGATGAGAGAACANAAGGGCCACAAAGCACTAGACTGTAACCAATCATAATTCCTAAAAAGTGCATGCTGAACACAAGATAGAGGTACCAATCAAGCCATGAGTGATCACATGAACAGTAGTTTTAAAATGTATAAATATAAATACTTAATGTAAACAAGAAGCAGTTTCTACTTAATCATATTAGTTAGTTGTTCAAAAGTCCTGCAGGACTGGAAATAATCCCAGATTTAATCTCTGCTGTTTGATTAACTGGATTTCTCTTCTGTCCCGCAGTGGCACGGCCGGGCAGCGAGTTTCGACAGCCAGGGCTCCTGTCCCTCCCCCAAACCACCCCCCACACCATGATCCGGAGCAGGGACAGCAAAATGGGACTAAACCAAGTAATTTTTGCACTTGGCCTTCAGTCTCAGTGGTTGCTGAGGGGCGGTGGCAGCAGCGGGACTTTCCGGTCTAGTTGTTCCTGCGTAAGTAAAGGTAGAAACCCGTTTTGTGGTCAAATATGTTTTTGTCTAATATGTCTCCCAAGGTGATGTTATTTTCGTGGCTTTTGCTGTACGGGTCTGTTTCCAGAGGGAGAAGGTGGACTGAGACATGTGCTGGGAGTTTGGTCTGTAAAATAACGTGTAAAATAGTTTTAGTGTGTGCCAAGGCGGGAAAGGGACGAGGAGGTGTCTGCAGAGAGCAGAGGTGGCCGGGACAGGGGACAGTGACCACTGGAAAGCCGTGGCAGAAGATGGGAGAGACTCTTCCAAGCCACCAGCAGCTCCATCCTCGTGGTCAGCCCCAGCCCTGCAGAGTGTCCCCGGGTTTCCTGTTCATGTAGAGGTGTCCATGAGCTCTTAGAAGTTTGTGCAGTGTGTACCCCATAATTCCTTTTGTCATATATTTAAAAAAATGCTGTTGATTCCTCAGGAGGGGAACCCTGGGGTTTTTTTCCCCTGTATCTGAAGTCTCCCCAGAGCTATTTGCATGAACAGTTTCTTCAGCCCCCTTTGTAGCTGCTGCTCATCCCCCAGGACATCCCTGCGTCATCTGGAGTAGAGGGAACAGCGTTGCCACAGGTGGGATTCAGAAAAAAAGGGGGAAGATGTTACAGAAAAGGATGACAGCCTTGCATGACCACTGGATCTCTATTTCTTATCTCATCCCAGTAATAAAGGGTGACCCAAGGGGGAAAGGGAAATACAGAAACATGGCTGATGCTAAAAAAAGCTTCCAATCTTTTTTTCTTAAGACTGTCAGCACTTCCTTAAAGAATAAAGTTTCTCAGCCCAAGCCCTGAAGGAAGGTCAAGTTATGGAAAAAATAAAAAACGAGGTTTTGCTGGTTCCTTGGCTGCAGAGGCCAAGAATGGAGTTGGAATACCCCAAGTACTGGCTTTACAGCTAAATCAGCTGATCTTTATCAGCCAGATGTGGATTTTGGACACTTTCTCATCCTGGATTTTTCTCTGAGTTAAGAAGTGCATTAGTGCTGTTTATTCCACCCTGATTGAATTAGGCAAAAGCAAATATTTTGGTTTCGAGGTAGAATTTGCAAGCGAGGCAGCTGGCTCCCCTCCCCTCAGGTCAGCAGGACTGTGTTCATCAGCCACAATCCTCAGGTCAACTTCAGTTTCCATTTTCCCAAATGTCACCACGTCACCCCTGGCTGCACATCACGGCTGGCAGAGAGGGGTCCTTGCATTGCTCCTGGGGGAGATGAATCCTTTGTTCAGTGAAGGGTAAATGCATCATTCCACATCACACCTTGTGTCTTAATTCTCTTTATGTGCCACATGCTATAGGAGCAGAAACTCAATAAAATGATTTTATTTGTAAGTGCTGCCCTGTCTGGTGAAATATTTCCTCCTGTGGAGGCAGGGATTGTGTGTTGTGTGGTTTTGGATGGGTGCAGAGATCACAGTGGGTGCCATAAAACGTGATAATGACAGAGCCTGGCAGGGTGTGAGGCTGGCCAAGGGCAGACAGGGTCATTTGGAGCAGACCTTGGCTCTGCAGCTCCTGCCTGGGCTGGGGCAGTCACAGCATCCCTGGGGCAGCAGCTCAGCACCAGCTGCAGCAGCAAAAAAATTGTATTCCAAGCAGACAGCAATAAAAAAGTGGTAAAACTGCATTAATTTCCCAGCACAGAGCGTTCTGAGGGCTTCTGCTGGGGCACAAGGGGAGGACAACCTTTCTGAGACCATCATCCTTCCTGGGATGTCCCGTGTTTAATTAAGGGGAAGAGTTTCTGACCATTAAAACCGATTGACTGGATGGGTCAAACACTGGCCACGAGCCCCTGGACCTTTGCCTGGGCTGGAGGAGCCTCGGGGGAGCAGGGCCATGGGCTGGCACTGCCTCTGGCAGGTTGGCAAACCTAAGGACAAGACGTCCCCAGAAGAAGCCACAGCAGCCCCAGCTGCTGGCACTTGACAATCATTAATTGCAGCAACCCACTCAAATCCTTTTCTTCTCTAATCCAGGCTTTTTGGGGTTTGGCATTCTCTGTATAATCCCCATCTTTTATCCATTCTCCTTGTTATCGAGGATTTAGTCAAAACATACGTGGGGTTTGACACAAAGCTCCTATTTTTAATCCTTGCTTCACACAGATAATCAATTTCCACTCAATACTGGCTGTCACTTGCATTGCTGGAAAACTGGATCTCACGTTAGTGAATAACACCCACGCCTGGTTGGTTCAACACCCCCCCTCAACATTTATATTTGAAATGCTGAGATTTTGCCACATCCCTCAGCCAGGGGACAATCAGCCCATTGTGTGTTTGTCACAGCCACTCGAGGGGATTGGTCACACTCATGGGGACGAGCTCCACACCCCAGGGCAAGCACTTCCCTTTCACCCAGGGGGGAATTGCAGCCCTGGGAAAGGGATGAGCCCGGCACAAGTGCCATGCCAAGATTTGTTGGGTTGTTTTCTTACTCCTCACTTGCTGCTCTCAACCCTGGGATAGCAACTCATAGAGATATTTCAGTTCTTTCCAAGCAAAATAAGGAGGGTCACCCCAGGGCCACGTCCCACAGGAGGCTTGGCCATGCTGGGGCTCCTTTGAAAGTCCCTGCAAAGGGGAGGATGCTGCTGCAAGCAGCCACAAATGAATGGCCTGTTTTATTGAGTACTGCAAGCAAAATAAACACGTGGAGTATTCCCAGACCTTCCTTTCATTTTTTACTTCCTCCTTTCCCTTCAGTTCTAGTCTCACAGACTCCAGTTTCATCAACAACTGGCTGGCTGCAGGGAGGGAAGGGGACACTGAAGGGAGGGTGGCCGTGGCTGGTTTGGTGTGGGGACTCAGGGGAAGGGAAATCCCACGGGCTCAGCTCATTGCAAGGGATCAGAGGGCTGGGAACTGTCCCAGCCTTGCTCCTTCCCACCAACTCAGGAACAAAATAAGTTGTATCTGAGAAAAAAAAGGTGGAAAACATCCAGTGGGGAGTGAGTTCCTGACGTGGAGTCCCAGAATGGTTTGGGTTGAAAGGGACATTAAAATCCATCTCATTCCATCCCCTGCCATGGGCAGGGCCACCTTCCACTACCCCAGGGTGCTCCAAGCCCCATCCAACCTGGCCTTGGACACTTCCAGGGGTCCAGGGGCAGCCACAGCTGCTCTGTGCACCCTGTGCCAGGGCCTCCCCACCCTCCCAGGGAGGAATTCCTTCCCAAAATCCAGCCAGGGTGATATTCTCCAATACTGGCTTCCCACTGATCACATCATTGTGTGATGGGGTTTTTTTTCATACATCAGCAACACATTTGTTTGGCAAAAGGAAGAATCTTGTCATAACAATTTATATTTAGCCTCCAAATGTAGCCTTTAATTGCCAATTACAGAATGCTACTCACAGGTTGGCAAATCACACACAACAAAAAAAAAACCCAAAAAAAGCCAGTGAGGAAGAAAACAATTGGGGGTTTATAAGGGTTTAAAAGAAATAAACAAACGTGGTCTTTAATTATCTTAGGGGAAAAAATAGCAGCTGAGAAATCAATGTAACTTCAACATTGCTGTTGACGGGGGATGTGTCACATCTACCACAGCAAGGCTGTCCCCGTGGCCAGGAATCACTTCTGCCACAGGAAGTTTTTAGGAACAAGAGTGGCAAACCCCACCTGGATGCCAGGAGCTGGAGACAGGGACTGACAGCTGGGGGTTCTGGGACTCTGGATGGCAAAGCCAGCTCTGTGCAGCTCCATGGGATGCTGGCAGCAGCAGAGAGGGCAGCACAGGGGCATTTCTGCATCTCATGGCAATTGCTGCCAATGCAAAGGGCGACTCAGTGAGGACAGGCAGGGTTTGTGGGCACAGGGCAACTCCAGCTGCCCTGGCCCCTCCCTGGGCCCAGCTCTCTGGCAGGAGCAGCTCTGTGTGTTTTGATTTCAGTTTTGTTTTATTTCTTCACAAAACCTTTTATTTACACATAATTCTTGATTAGCCTGTAAGGAGCATTCAGTCAATGGGCTCAGTCCCAAACACATCCCAGTCCTCCTTCAGTCTTTAGTTCAAGCAATGTCAGTCCAGATAATTTTATCTTTGCTTGCAAGATAATAAATTAGACAGGAAATTATATATAGCTCATTGGGGAAAATTACAGCCCTGATCCTTGAGATCCTGATCTCAGTCCTCTGCTTGTTCTTCACTTTTACTACTTCTGTTATTTGCCCTCTTAATCGTGTCTCTAATTAGGCAGCCCCAGACTTCTCAATCTCATTTTGCCAGAGGTTTTCTCCCTTGGGGCCTTCATTGTTCTTCCTGCCATTGAGATTATCCAGCAGTGCAGTTGTGCATTTATTTAAATGCTGGGTCAGGGATCTCATCTCTGCTTCCAATGCCTCACGCAAGGATGTTCTCCCTGGGACTGCAAACCCTGCCTGTCATTTCCAGGGAGTCTCAGCTCTGGATGAACAAACCCAGGGGGCACAGGGGGCTGGGATGCTCCTCCCTGCACTGGGTATCCCAGGAGAGCTCAGTTTGTGTCTCTGCACGGTGCAAGAGATGCCAGCTGGATTAGGACAAGGGGGGGATGGTTTTAAACTAAAAGGGAGTGAGTTTAGTTTAGATATTAGGAAGGAATTCTTGGTTGGGAGGGTGGGGAGGCCCTGGCACAGGGTGCCCAGAGAAGCTGTGGCTGCCCCTGGATCCCTGTCCAAGGCCAGGCTGGAATTTGGAGCAACCCAGGACAGTGGAAGGTGTCAGGGTTGAAACTGGATGAGCTTTAAGGTCCCTTCCAACCCAAACCATCCTGTGACTCCGTGATTCATTTGGCAACCAGAGGTGATGCAGTTTGCTCCTTTGCTGGCGTGGGCATCACTCCCAAATCCACTTTGACAAGAAGCCAGAGCTGCAGGTGAGCCTGGGAGAAGTGGAATTTGTCTCCTCTTTGCAGATGCACAGGATTGGATATTCTGGATTTCTGTCCAAGAGCCAGAGGCAGCCCAGGAGCTCTGCCTGCCTCCCAAACCCTGCAGTCAGCCTTCAGCAGCAAGGCTACTTAAATGTACAGGAAATGTATTTTTTTTTTCCTGGATTTTTCCCAAAGATAATTTGTAATTATATTTTACAGCTTTTTATATGTATATATATTTAAGACAGTACATTAGTCATGCAAATATAATTATATATTTTACATTCCCGTGTCATTTTTAATTAAAAACATGGTATTTAAAGCACATACATTTCAAAAATCCGATATAGGCTTCTATTAAAAATGCAGTTCGTTAAAGCTAATAAAGTACCTGGATGGGGCAGGACAAACGCAGAGCCTGTTCCGTTGCCGTGGGAACAGCCGGCATCAAAGCCGAGAGCAGCCGCGGAAACCTGCGGCACCCGAAATAACAGGGAAATGTGATTAGGGGACAAAACCAGCCCCAATCCGTGCGGCGTTTTCCTGGCTGCGCTGCCAGATGTGCCAGATGTGCCAGATCCCATTTCCCGGGGCTGGAGGAGCTGTCCGGGGTGGTTCAGGGGTGACCCCAATGCTGGATCCCCCCGGGCATCCCACGGGAATTGGGATGTGGGGCGGCCCGGGGAGAATTTGGGCAGCGGAGCCCGGGCAGGGAAACAGCCCAGAGCCAGCGGAGGATGGGGAGCGAGACCCAGCCATCCAATTCACACACGCAAATACTTTTCTGGCTCGTTAATTGCTTCCAAAGTGGAAGATTTCTCCTAATCTCCCATTAGCAGCTGCACATCCCTCTCCATTTCAAATTGCCGTGGCTGAGGGTTTGTGGCTGTCGGCAGGGACAGAGTGGAGGAGCGGTAATTTTTTAATTAAGTCGCTTCTCCGGCGTTCCTCTCTCGGATGTCTGAGAGAAACGAGGGAGGATTTTGCTCATCGCTCTGCCGATTTCCTGGAGACCACCGTGCCCACCCCTCCGGGATTGCCCCACCGAGTGTCCCTGTCCCATTCCGCTCTGCCCCAGCCCGATGGGGACACTGATGACACAGGACCCGTCCTGGGCAGGGTGAAACCCCCCTGGAACCCCTCTGCTCCAAAGGCAGCTGCGCCGGGAGCAGCTCCGGGCACGGCTCCCACCTCCCAGAGATGATTTAATGTGGTTTTTCTGGGACGCGATGGTTACAGAGAGCAGGAGCACCTTCCTGCCTGTTGCAGGACCTCGGCTTTGCCTAATGACCCTCTAATGACCCTCTAATTGCTCCACGGGGCTGCTTTGCCCACGCAGGGATGCACCCCATGCCCCTTGAGAGCTGAGGGAATTCTCCCCTCCTTCCTCAGGATCCCGCCCCGGGAGCGCTGGGGGATTCTCCTGCTCAGGATGCTCTTTGGGAACACCTGTGGTGGCAGATGCCACCCTGGGGATGCAGACCCAGCTCTGTTGGGTTCTGCAGACACAAGGGATGGTGCTGCCCTGGATCAGGGCCTTTCCAAGCTCATCAATGCCACTCGTGAGGGCTGTGCTGCCCTAGGGTTCTCCTGGATGCTGCTGCTGCCAGTCCCAAAACAAAAGTTCCTGGCAGCGGGAATGGAGCTGATGATGCAATTAAAGTGATTATTTCCTAAACCTGCGTGTCCCTGCAAGCCTCTGGAAGTGGCTCTTGCAGTGAAGAGGGGAATGAAAGAGCAGGCTCAGAGCTGCCTGGTTTGCCAGCACGCAGCTGAGCATCCGAGGGGATGATGGCACTACACCCCAGCTGTGCAGAATTTCATGGGATTTATTGGCACTGATGTTTCTTGATTAAATTATATTTCTTTCTTCATTTATTCTCTAACAAGCTGAACATTTCAATTTCCCAGGCAAGCCCGGGTCGGGGACGGGAGGAGGTGGCACCTGACACTGATATTGGAGGGGGCTCAGTTGGAGAGGAACACTTCTCATTTAAAGCTCTGATTTCCTGAAAACCTGCTCTCAGGGGAGAATTGGCAATTCAGAGCCAAGCTGAGAGCTGCAGTTTCCTGCAGGAGCTGCTCACAAAGCCGAGTGTGGCTCCATGGCCTGCGTGGTGCCAAGAATCGCCCAGGCTGCAAGACTTGGAGCAATTTTAGGTTAAAAGGGAATCAGAATCATGGAATGGTTTGGGTTGGAAGGGACATTAAAGATTATCCATTTCCAGCCCCGCTGCCGCAGGCAGGGAATCAGTGCTTTCATTTTTCCTCCCCTGAGCAAATCCATGGCAGTGCTAATCTTTGCACCATTTTCATTTTCAAGGGTCAAGGAGGCAATTCAGGAGAAACCCATCCAGCTGAGCAATTAGCAAGTCAATAACACGCTCCTGCATTTTATTAGAAAGAGAAAAATTGATAATTTCTGTTTGTTTTGACCCTGCCTCTGCAGTAATGGCAGCAATTTTCTGGGATAATCCCAGTTACCATGGTTATATCTCCCTCCAGGTCCTTGGCCACCTGCAGCAGGAGGACACAGGAGCAGGAGCAGAGCCAGGGCTGCTGTGCTGGGGGCAGCTGCTCCAGCCCCCCAAATTCTGCATCCTTCTGCCACTCCAGCCTCCCCTGCCCTGCCTGCACCAGTCACCAGGCCGCAGATAGAAAGTCAGGAGGGATGAGAACCCCAAATTTGCTGCTGCCTTTCAGCTGGGGATGAGGGATTTGGAGGCAAAGAGACAAAAAATCTCTGCCTGATATTTCTTGGAGCTGACTCACGATCCCTGAGCTGCAGCACTGGGAAAGAGACCCCAACCCTCCTTTCCCAGGGAGAGTCACTTCACCCCTCAGTACTTTTTGCCTCAGGAAGAGGGATTAAAGCAGAAAATCCAGATCTGTTCCAAAAAGGCACTGGGGAGCTGATTTTGAGAGGCAAGAAATTAAAGAACTGCTTAGCTGAATAGCTGAGCTGGTATTTTTCTGTCCTCAGGAAACAACTTTGATATAACAGCATTAGTAATAATAACACCCCGAAGAAAATCCCGGTGAAATCATGTAGAGTGCAGGATGTGTGAAATCCCTGGGATGGGGAGAGGTGTGGGTCTCCCTCGTGTCAGCAAAATCCTTCCTGGATGGGATGGAGACACATCACCACAAATGGGAGCAGCTCAGGGGAAAATAATCCATCTTGATCAAAGAACCAAAACAGCAGGAAAATCTGTCAGTAAATGAAACTGTCCAGAAAATCTTGAAACTTGGTGTGTCACAAGTCGCTGCTCGCTGACAGGGCTGTGAGCTCTCAGTTTGAAGGCTTTATTTTCATTCCTCCTTTCCAGAGGGAAAGAAGGAGGAGACAACCCTGGGAAGGATGAGAGGAGCCTGGGCATCCCCAGGCTGGCTGGGGCAGCGGGGATCCAGATCTGCAGGGTCCCTATCATCATGCAAAAATTCCTCTTTTAAAAAGAAATTTCGGTTGGTGTCCCTCCCTTTGGGAAGATGCAGCCAAAGGAAGAGGGGAGTGCAGGGGGTGTGAGTGCCCTGGAGGGTCTGGGGGGCTGGGGAGGGGTTCTCTGGACATGCTTTGTAAAAGAAAAGGTTTTAATAATGACAAAATAATAAACATTATCAAACCAAAGAAATATAAGTCGAACACAGTGTAGATAACACACTGCTGAGGCAGTCCAAAAAAGCAATTGAGCAGTTCTGTGTAGTCTTTAAGTACTGAATGGCCCAGGAGGGATTTCTGGCACCTTGCCCAAAGAAATTTGCAACAGGTTTTGAGGTCCAGGTCCAGGTGTCCAACTAGGATCTCTGCTTGGCACCTCCCAATTACTGGGAAAAGAACTTTGAAGTTTCTGGGTCCTTTACCCGATTAGAACAGCAAGGGGTGAGTCTTAAACCTTTCCTTGTATGGAAACACCCACTGAGGTGAGGGAGCATTTGTGGGTGATCCCACAAATGGGAACAGCTCAGGGAAAATAATCCACCTTGATCAAAGAACCAAAATAGCAGGAAAATCTGTCAGTAAATTCCTGCCCGCTGGAGATCCTGGTGCTGCTGCTGAGATCTGAGCACGGGCACATTGTGGCCCAGCTGGGTCCAGCCTGGCCCCACTTCCCCCTGCCCCACTTCTGCTCCTCAGACACCAAACCCAGCTCCTGCCAAATCCCCCGCGGCACAGAGCTCCCCTCACTCCTCTCCAGCCCCAAANGAACCAAAACAGCAGGAAAATCTGTCAGTAAATGAAACTGTCCAGAAAATGTTGAAACTTGGTGTGTCACAAGTCGCTGCTCGCTGACAGGGCTGTGAGCTCTCAGTTTGAAGGCTTTATTTTCATTCCTCCTTTCCAGAGGGAAAGAAGGAGGAGACAACCCTGGGAAGGATGAGAGGAGCCTGGGCATCCCCAGGCTGGCTGGGGCAGCGGGGATCCAGATCTGCAGGGTCCCNCCACAGCCCTGGGGCCCTTCTGTCCCCAAAGCCACCAAGTGCTTTGCAGTCCCCAGGCTCACTGACAGTGCCAAAATCAGAAATAGCAGAGCTGGGCTGGGGCACACATCCCAAATCCCTGTGAGCCATCACAGATCACTCTCAGGGGGGTGATTTCCCTGTCAGGAGGCGTTCTGGGTGAATCTGGTTTTGCTTATTCCCACTTCCATTAGGAAATGCCGGGGACTGTCAGGGAGCTGCTGCCTCTCCGTGTCCCTCCTCAAACTTCCCTAAGCCCCGGTGTCCTCCCAGCCCTGCTGGGAACCCCTGGGGGGAGATTTGCTGCCTCCTTTTGCTGCCTCCCCACCCGTGTGTGACGAGTTACACCTCAACCAGATGTTCCGTGGGCAGGAGAACCCATTTGAAGTTAAAAGCCAGTGATTAGAGTTGCCAACCAGCCATTAAGAAAGTATTAAATGGAGAATTATCCCCCTCTTCCTGTTTCAATACAATAGGAGCTTCACAATGCACTTGTTTAAGTTGCCTGGTTTTAATTTTAGCTCCCGCGTTTCTAATAGGACACGCAGAGCCATCTCACTTCATCAATAGCTCCTGTGAGCTGGAAAAGAGTCAGGGAGGGGAATAAAGTCAATATCCTTGAGAATGAGACAAAGGAGAAAAAATTAGCCCAAAGATCTGAGTTTCTCTTTCCCACTGATAACACAACTTCTCAATTTACTGGACCAGATTGCCTCGCAAAGAGGAGTATTTTTCAAGAGGAGCAGACATGAAAGGGATTATTACTAATAGAGGCTCTTCTTTAAAGAGATAAAATATTTAGCAATTAAAGCAGGAGGAGCTGCAGACTCCCCAGCCCCATTAGCATATTTTCCACTAACCCCTCCTTTCGGGAAGGATGATCCCACTGCCCCTGCCCGGCTGGGGTGTGGGGCCACCTCCTGCTGCAGCCCTGGGAGGGGGGACAGGAGCAATCCTGGCCCCAGGGCTGCCTCCACTGGTGTGGGGAATGGATTTGTAGAGGATTCTCAAAGCCTGACAGAAGATTCACCTTTCTTGTGCCTCTGTGTGCAAACTCTGAGATAAAGTGTGGTGACTTGGAAAGGCCATGGGATAGGACAGACATTGTCGAGAGAGAAATTGAACTGGAAACAAGATTCAAATGATGACCCTGCAAATAGAAGAGG
>VXBB01002198.1:77841-104404 GCA_013399915.1 Illadopsis cleaveri
GGAGAAGGGTTGGGAGCCCCGTCCCGGGGTGATTCGGGGTGCGGGGCGGGTGCGGGGCCCCGCTCGGGGCTGTACCTCCAGGAGGGTGATGCGCCGCTCCACGTACTCCATGAACTGCTGCTGCTGGGCGCGCAGGGCCGGGGCGAGCAGCGGCAGCAGCAGCAGGCAGCGCCAGGGCCCCATGGCCGGCAGCGAGAGCAGCCTCCACCTCAGTGCTCAGGAATGCTCCGGCCTCCCCGGCCCTTATTGCATCCAGATGTGCAGAGGGAGGGGAGGCTGCTCCTTCCCCGCAGAACAGCCCCGGGCGCTTTAACTCCTTCGTGCCCCAGCAGTGCCCGGAGCGCCCACCCAGCGCGGTGTCCCCCAGCCGGGGGATGGGGCAAGAGACTGGGGACGGACTGCTGGGAGGGGTTTGGGGTGCGGGGAGCGCCGCAGGAGCCCCGAGCGAGAGAACACGTCCTCATGAGCCGTAGTGTGGGGACAGGCCTTGGGACAGTGAGGGGACAGCCCTGGCTCCTTGTCCGCAGAGGTGCCCAGGGCCAGCGGCCAACCTGAGCCGTGTCCGGGTCTGGTGGAGGCAAAGCCCGACCAGCACCATGGGCACCGGCCCCAAGCCTGTGTCCCCCCTGAGCCCATGTCCCCATCTGAGCCCATGTCGCCTCTCAACCCATGTCTTCCCCTGAGCCCGTGAACTCATGAGCCAGTGTCCCCCTCTGAGCCCGTGTCCCCTCCTGAGTCCGTGTCCTCTCTGAACCCATGTCCTCATGAGCCGGTGTCCCCCCACGTCCCGGCTGTGACCCCGCAGCTCCTGCCTGGCCCCCCATGCCGGGGTCCGGCGGATCCCCCTGGGCAGAGCCATCGGTGCCAGGGCTAGGACAGGGCACGTTGGGGACTGTCCCCAGCCCGGGCTGCCCGGCCACTCGCTGGCCTTGGGGCCGCTTGCCCGAGGTGGCCCAAGCGCTGCTGTGGGGCCGCCGGCAGCTCCCACAGCCCCGGGACGGGCTCAGCCCGGGGGTGGCGTGATGGGCGGGCTGGTGGATGGGCGGGCGGACGGACGGAGGGACACTGCAGCTCCGTGCTCTGAATGTAGCCGAACCGGGCGTTTCTGCGGGCATCGGCTGTGGGCTCCTGGGCCGTGGGCAGGGACCGATCGGAGCCGGGGCCGATCGGAGCCGGGGCCGCGGTGCTGCGGCGGAGCGAGTGTGCCACCTAGTGCAGCTGCATCCCAAATGTGCATCCCAAATGTGCATCCCGGATCCATACCCTGGGTCTGCATCCCGCACCATCGACACCTCACCCTGGATACCCCCAAACCCCTCTCCCACTCCCCTTAACAGACCAAGTGACCAAATGAATAGAGTACAGAAAATTAACCCTTTTTATTGATGCATTGCAATTGTTCTACATTTTTACCATATTATGTAGAAAATACTTAAAATACAAGCTACTTTGTAAAACCAAAGACAAACATTGAATCCAAAGATAAACTATGTTTTCACAATGGACCCTTCTCCCATATAGTTAGTATTAAATTTTTAAATATCTATTTCTTTTGTTAAAATGATTTTTACATACCCCCTAAGTACATCAGCAATACAAACATAGATCAGTAATTGTCAGAAACTACCTGTATCTAGCGGCTTGTAAAAAGGAAGAGCACAACCATAAAAGAAAGTTAAATTTTACACAGTAACTAGCATATCAAATACATTTAATAAAGTAGGAATTCCATTGCAATATCAAGGATTCAAGCAGAAATACTAACATTACATATAATGTACTGCTACATGTAGTGAGATAGATATAGTTCAAGCTGAATCTGAAATCACACATTATATAAAGTTTAGCAACAAACAACCATGTGGACATGCGGCACCATTCAGAAGTTTAAATAAAATTAATAAAAAGAAAGCAGGGCTGTGCCAATCCTGTCATTTAGAAGCAATTTAGTTTCATGTACTAAAAGAAATTGCTGAGTCAGAGGTAAATTACTGCATCCCATCAATTAGGTGCTAAGCAGGAAAGCCTCAGGAGTTGCCTCTGCAGGGGCTATCACAGCTGCAAATACAGGTCAGGTAAGAGAAAACTGATTGAACAGCTCAAGAATCACACAGACAAACCTAGCTGGGACCACAGCTATCAAATATTCCAAAGGTGAATCCCAAACTAGTTGTAAAGAAAATTAAAGGATGCCAATTCCTATCCAGAGATAGCAGATTTCTCTCCAAAAATGCGTAGCAGGCTCTGACAATGAGGAGAGTCAATTCTTGAACCCAATTTGAGGCTGGGTATGCAAGGGAAGAAGGGATGTATCTCCTTAGAGCAGAACACAATACACCTAAATTGGGCATCATATACTGGGGCCAGACTGGGAGGCCCTGGCCCTGCTGGGGTGGGCTTTGCTGTGTATCACAGAGGAATTCTGGGGTATTGTTTGACAGCTTGTTCCAAATGGAGCACGTTTGATTTTACCAACATCATTTCCATCTCATCCTCCCTGTTCCAAACACTTCTGGGAACTTGGGCAGTGGAGGACATGACACCGTGCTTTGGGAATACATTTGATTGGGATTAATTGTGTTACAAGGTCTCTAAATGGACATTTCAAGCTGCTTCTTTTAGGGGAAAGTGGGCAAGTTCTCAAAATTATCAGCAGATTTTGCTAGAGGTCTTTTTTCTTTTTTTCCTGTTAGTGAAGTGTTTTCCATGAAGTCCTATTTGTGAAACAGGGAGCTGGAGCTTGGTTTGCCTTTTGGTGGAAAGGCACAACTCTGTACCCAAGAGGTATCTCGAGGCAAGTACTGAACACAAGCAATGTCAAAAAAAGCAAGAAAGTGCCTACAGCAACAAACAGCATCGTTTGCAGCAACGATGTGGCACAGCAAGGTTGGTTTTCCGCACGCTCACGGAAGTGCTCCGACTACAAACACACTGAACATCAACGTGGGCTAATGCTACCGTCCAGTTCCACAGCCCTCCATCCCTCCCTAGTCCTCCCACATCAAGGCCAGTCCAGGCTTCCTTCTGGCAGGAACGTGGGCTTGGGCATTTCTTGCCACAGCCAGGTCAGGACTGGCCGCCTTCCCACCGGGACGGAACATAAACTGGCGTTCAAGGTTACCAAACCTTTTATTGCTGCAGTAACACGACCGCTGGAACCAGTTTATATCATCCTTTTGGACAAGATACTTTATGTGTTAGATGAGAAATAATTCCTAGTACAAGGGACCTAAGAAAACAAAGTGTAGTCCAAAACCTGCACTGATTATCCAAAGTGAGTATTTCCTCTGAACACTAACTAGGGCTACAGCTGACAGACCTTCCCAACAACTCCACATTAGCAGTAGCATTATAAAACTTTTTAATGGTATTATGTGCTTTACAGCAGGCTCTCTTTGGTATAAATATTCTATCACCAAGCTAGCAATATTTTACACGACACGTCTGCTATTCCTGTGGGGGAAGGTAACGCTACACTAAACCTAATAAAAGTGATTGCACGTATTTAATCACTTCTGCAATATTAGACTAAACATTCCAATGCATTCCCAGCACTAACCTTATTCGAAATGCACTGACAGACACTAACAGTACATGTGCCATTTCAAGGGAAAGCTTCAAGGGGACATCGCTTCACTGGGAACAAGAACGGAGCTGGGATGAGAGCGGTGACAGGGAGAGGGCTCTGCACCATCCTGCTGCTCTGGCTGGGGAAAGCTGGGTGGGTGAATTGCTTCAATTCGACGGGGGCTTGCTGGTCCCTCGTAAGGCAAGCTCACTGTAAACTCTAGTCACACTACATCATCATTTAAGGCACTACAATAAGGGGACACACCAAACAACTCTTCATCACACATACCTGTGCAAAACAAATCCAAGGTATCCTTTCCTCTCGTGAAGCTCTACTCCTCTCTCAGTGCTACAGTGATGAGCTCTAACCATTGCATTATATCACATACATTCCAACATGAATCAATTCATTTTGGTTTAAATACAAAGGATACAACACTTCCATCCCCAGGAACGTTTAAGAATTAGACAAACACTAAGTACAGAGTTCAAGTATAATCACTACACATTTTGATTACAAAGACAGAACATTTGGGGTTAGCAGGAAGTTTTGCTTGTTATATTTTTCTAATCAATATGTACATATTTCATTTTCTGTAAAATATTAAAACACCACCAATACAAAACTTCTAAAATAGTTTTAAATTCAGTAATAAACTTTAAAATCTGGATTTTTTTCCTTTTTTCTTTTTCTTTCTCTTTTTTTGTCTTGTTTTTTCTTTTTTTTCTTTTTTGTTGCAATTCCTACATGCACGTACTGTTTACAAGTCTTATTAAGAGCGCTTTAGAGTAGCTGCTGACATATCCAGGAGGATACGCTCACAGGAGTATAAAAAGCTGTACACATCAATACAGTGATGTTTCATTGTATTTCAAATTCATCTCCCTCCTAAATGAATCACGTGAGGCAAAAAATATTAAGAAAAACAGAACAAAGCAAAGCCCTGTGCTTCTGCGAAGGAATCCAGCTCCATTATAGGGCCAGCATCTAATAAGCTGCAGAAACCAAATTTTAGAGCAATGCTGCATTATTCACCCTCAACTGGAGACAACAACAACACCCTGACAGATCTGCTGAGCTCTGTCACACAGTGAGATCCTGAATACAGTTTGAGCCACTTAGAAGAATTCTGCAATGAACACAACAAAAAATTCAGCTGGGTTATGGAGAATTTTCTAGAAAACAAAGCAGACTCCAGGGTTTACAGGACTCCCGAATGTATTGTGTTGCTGGCATAAGGCAGTTGCCTCTACCAGTCCTTAAACAAAGCAGAGGAGTAAACAAAACACCATTGACAGAAACATATATGGAGATGTAATGGCTTTTGCAGAACCAGCAATTTGTTAAAGACAAACTGAATTAGAGAACAGATGTTAAAATAGTAAATCTGATTTTAAAACTGCCCCAGCAACGTAATGAGATAAACACGCACTACATTTTTAGTGGCAACGTGGATTTGTGCAAGCTGCTAAAATAGAATCTGCAGATCTTTTTGTTTAAGTTACACAAGTTAAAAAAGACATCAGGATCTGTCTCTGAGACACTGATTTGACACCCCGTTTGATTAGCACAACAGAACAATTTTAAATAAAAGTGACCATGAATTTTTTAAAAGCATCTATAAAAAGTAAGTAAAATTTAAAAAACTTAATTAGTGACCCTTGTACTGGTAACGAAGCATGCTGCTCAGTTAGTGACTGAACTCACCAGAGACATTTGGGAACAACATACAACCAGATCAGGGAGAAACACAAACCAGGCAGTCATTCCCAGGCAAAGGTTCACCTGAAATCCTCCTCCAACCTCTCGGGCCCGTCGCAGGACAGCGCTTCACTGGCAACTACAAGTAGGAGTACTGGTTGATCTTGGTGGGGCTCAGCGGGTATCCAGTGTAAATAGCAGATCCTCTGGAAGCACCAATATAGGACTGGGGAGCAAACTGGTGTTGGTACTGGGCAGGGGGGACGTTGGCAGACGTCAGCAGGCTGGGCCCCACGCTGACAGGGACCTGGTGCACCAGGGTGCTGGGGTGGGCAGCGTAGGTGGTGTGGCGCGACGAGCCCTGAGGGGAGAACAGGTGGGCGATGGACGTGGTGGAGCCCAGCGTGGCCGCAGTGCTGGGGGCGTAAGTGTACATGTGGGGCTGGCTGGACAGGTGGGCACTGGCCGTGGCTGCTGCCAGGTGGGGATGCACTGGGCTGCTGTGCTGGAACGTGTAGGGAGCCTGAGAAATCGTTGATGTGAGGGGGGCCACGTAAGCTTGCTGCCGGCGTGGGACAGCATTGCCGCTTCTCTCCTGCGAGGCCAGCACTGTGGTCTGCTGGTTCTGCAAGGGGAGGGAGGGAACGAGGTTAGTAGTCACAGAGCACCCCCTGATGGACACCTCCATCACCCCTGACACACCTGCAGATCGTGACACCCTCCTGCAGATCTGAGAAGGTAACTGCACTTCCACAGGGACAAAAGTGACACTTTTCCTCTACAATAGGGGGTACCACAGCTGGACAAGTGCAGGCAGGTCCCAGGTCTGACCCAACCCCAGAACTCCTCACACATCTACTCCTCTGCATGTGGGGAGGGTGGCAGCAGGGCTGCTCCATTTTAGCACTCCTGTCTGGTGTCCATGCTAGAAGTGAACTGCAGGGGTAACAACACTCCCTCTCCTCTGAGAGGCTGCTGCAGTGTGACCCAGAGATCAAAAGTCCTGACACAAAATGAAGCAAAACCAATCTTTGAATTGAAATATTCAAAGATGTCAGGTGCCAACTGTTAGTTTGAGAGAGAAAGTCCACACTTAATCTACTGGTTGGAACTCTGTGAGGTCTAGAGAAAAGTAAAGAACTAAAGAATTTCCTCATACTGTGCCTTCAAAGTTACTCTAATTCAACAGCTGGATCTTGGTGTCACCCTCCTGAGTGGCAAGAAGGACCTGCTCTAAGTCAGGTGTGACAAGGAGCACCAAGAGAGACTATGGACACAACCACACTTCCTTCTGCCCTCTGGTATAGGAACAAACCCTTTGTCTTGAGAAATCTCCCTGTACTCCCCACAGAGTCAGCAGGATTCTGTCCTACCCTCCACCACCCCAGGACAGAATCAGCTCCAAAGAATTAGAGCTTGCAACTATTGATCCTCTTGCAAGCCAGCCTCACTCCTTGCCTCACAGGTTTCTAAAGCAGTCCTGAAGCACCCCTGAGGCCAGCAGAGGCAGGCAGGCTCACCTGGCTGAGGTTGAGGGGCTGCACGCCGTTGGTGACCACGCGGTGGGAGCGGTACCCCGTGGGTGTGATGCAGCATCCTGACGACTGCCCGCTCACTGAGGCCACTGGCTTGGTCTTACTGGTGCTGCTCAGGATGCCTGGAAGATGGCACAAGCTTAGTCCACTCCTCCCCTTCCCACGCTGATGGTAACCAGCTCTGGGCACTAAAGTGACTGTTTCTGTCACAGAGACTTTAAGTACGATTTCAAATGTGACTAAGAAACCACCTGAATATTTACAGCTCTTACTAAGTGCAGCCAAATGTAAAGAAATGAAAGGTAAATCTATCAATGGCTATGAAAATAGACCAAGGCTTTCAGAACAGCAGCTGTGAAACCTAAAGCTGAGAAAGACCCATTGTGGGAAGTCCAAAGCTGTGAGGATGAATGTGTCACAGGGACAGGAGAGCACCTGAGCCTGGGCAGAGCACACCGAGACACCCACCTGAAGCCTGGGTGGCTACAACGCAGTCATTGAGCTGCATTTTCAGGGGTGGGACGATGATGGTGCGGGAGCTGGAGCTGTCAGCAGCAGCTCTGCTGGGCAGCTCCAGGGCCCCCCCAGTGCTCCTGAGCGAGGACAGGGGGTCTGGGGCATAGGGGCTGCTCAGAGACGAGTCAGAGTCGGGGGAGTCGTTAACAGTGACGTAGCTGATGACGTTGGATCTCTGCTTCATACCCAAACTGCAGGGGAAAAAAAAGACAAAATGCAAATGGGAAACATTCTAGCTTTGCTCAGCAGATTGAAGATCTCCCTCTGGGATCTCACACCCTCCCTCCTTGTCACATAAAACTCAGATTAACTACAGGCACAACAACACAGAGATGTGATGGGGAATATTCTGTCTTATACAGCTCTTTGGAGCCTGCCCAGGGCTCACACATGGTGTTCCCCACTCTCCCTGATGTGTGAGCTGAGCCCAGTACAGGCTAAATGAAGATCCCACCTGGCAGGTTTGTATTTGCTGTCCTCCTCCTCATCAGTGTCACTGCGGATGGTGATGACACTGACAGGGGGGCTCGGAGTGTCGGGGATCACGATGGGCTGGTGCTGCTCCTGCACAGGGACCAGCACGTTGGAGGAGGACGAGGTGGAGCGCAGGGGGCTGCTCCCAATCAGAGAGTACACTTGGGTGGGCACAGGCTCCAGAGATGAGCTGGGCCTGCAGGAAAAGCACAGCAGGATTCAGCTCCAGGTCAGAGGCTGGGACAAACAGCATTAGGAACATAGAAACATAAACATACGTACAATAAACAGAACCTCACTGCAGACACTCAAACAGCCAAAGGCACTCAGGGATGCTCTGAATGGGACTGATCCACCTGAACACTGCCAGAAACTGCCACCCCTCGTTCAACAATTCTGTCACTTGCATTGCAATGGCACCAACACGTCAGGAGGGTAAAACCCCTCTGATCAGGACAGTAAAGCATTTGGTGAACCATGTCCTTGTACTCACTGAAATGAATATAATTTCTATCAGTGATTACAGCACAAAGGCTTTTACCAAGACATCTTTAAATTGCAATTGTAGCACAATAAAGTTACACCCTCAATGCCTCTGTGATCAAAAGATGCATTTTTCACACCATAAAGGCAATCTCCACAAACAAACTCGTGGTTTTTCTAGGACTGGGAAAGGAAGCAATGGAATCCTTACTTGGCTGTGCTCGGTGCTGGCTGCTTGTTCTTCTTTGCTGGCACATTGCTGCTCTGCTGCTGCCTCACAACATGAGCAACCCCAACATTGAGAGGCTGTGCTGTGGCCAATGTCACGTGGTTGGTCAGCAGAGATGGCTGTTGCATGAGAGTGCTGTACTGATTTCCATGGGAATGTGCATTCCTGGAGCAGAGAAAAAACAAGAGACCCAAATCCCATGACTACACTGCAAGAACCACGAGCTGCAGCGAGCCCCTGAGGGGCAGGGAGACATTGTGGGCAGTGTGATGGATGTATTCCCACTTGGCAGGGAGCTGGAGCCCCTGCAATCCCTACCTCCAGTCAGCCAACTGCTGGCTGCTGCTGATGGTCTCTGGGATCACGGCTGCTGGCTGGACAGAGTTGTGCAAAGCAACCCCTGGGAGCTGCTGCCAGGTGGAAGGGAGCAGGATCTGCTGGGTTCCCCCCGGCCAGGCCTGCTGCAAAACAACAAACACAGACACGAGGCTCACTAGGATTCAGCTCCTGCAGGGGCAGGCAGAGATTTGTCCAAGCAATAAATGCACTGGGGTGGGTTGTTAGCTTGCAGAGATACGGCTCATCCTTGCACGCTTTCCCAAGAAGAAGAAAACCAGAGGAATGAGCTTCCCCAACATTTTGCTAATCTCTTTTATCACTGCTGTCACCTGGAGAAAACAGTGTTTTTATCATGCTGCACATGCAGCCAGGTATTGCAGTGCCAGGTGCAGCAGCACTGCTTGGGACCATTTTTGAATGTAAACTTACGCCAATGTTGTGCTGAGGAGTCCCAAAATATTAAACCAATTTGGTCCTTTCTGCTTTTCTGCCTTGCAGGGCTCACACTGAGAGAGTTGAGATGGTGTCATTATTGTGGAAATTCAGCCACCTCAACTGAAGCATTTAAGAAAAGCCACACTGAGAGATAATTTAGTTACATGAAAGCAGGTTCAATTCATTAATATTATCACTGTTCCTGTCCAAATAAATTTGACAGCATAATATTTCCATGATTTGGATAATATATGTCTTTCTCTCCTGCAGCTTAAACTGCAAAACCTACTGTTTTAAATTCAATATCTCTGCAAGTAACAGATCCACTTAGTACAAACACCAGTTCCGAACAAGAAGCCTTCAAAGCAGAGAGCTGCTAAAACCTCTGCCAACATAAGCGGAATAATAATAACAATAACATTGAAAAAATAAAAAATAAAAAGAGAAATATGTTAAAAGTCACACCATGCGTCTTTCCAAAAGCCAACACCTGCACAAGACAAAGCAGAGAGTTTAATACAGCAAGATATAAATTCCCAATGAGAGGCAGAAATCGGGCCTTCCAAGCGACGAACTGTTTTGACAGAGGAAGGACAAAAATATGCAAAGCTTAGCAAATGGCTAATGCAAACTCAGGGGAAGCAGCAAGGGAGAAGTGTTGGAAGCACTAAAGGTGAGCAAATTCACGCCAAAGGCTCCCAGAATCCAAACAGAACTAGTCAAGTCCCAGAGAAACTCAGAATGCAGGCTTGGAGTCTGGAGACAGCCGGCTCTGATCTCCACTGCTGTACAGGGGAGTTGAACCTCAAGTCCACTGCACACACACAGCAGAACAGAATTTGCCTGTTGAATCAAAGCCCAATTACACTTTGGAGAACATGGCTAACAACTCACTTGTGTCCCAAGCTCTGCTACAGTCACCCCTTGCTGTTTTCAGAGCATAGATTGCAGCCTTTCAGCAATCAAAATTCAACAGGAGGAAAGAAGAAGCACCCCTGGGTCTGTTTAGCTCAGAGCTGTGACCAGGAGAACCCCACTCTCCTGCTTTCCCATCCCCAGAACCAGGGAGCAGCTCACTTGGTTCACAAGAACTCAAATGAGTGGGTTTAAATTTCAGGACAGGTATGACTCGAGCAAATTCCACTTCAGCAGAGGCCTCCCTCTCAGAAGAAAATGACATTCAAACTACCACTTTAAAGCCACAAGAAACAACATGGTTCACACAATGGAATGTGCTTTGAAGGACATGTGAGGATAGCAGCACTTCAGTGCACTGCAACGTTTTCATAAGTTTCACTGATCTGATTCTGGAGTTTTACAATGACTTCTTTGTGGCACTTGCAAAGTTGTTCTGATGCAGGTGCCAGAATACAGAAGAGGACAATTTTGCAAACATATACTTCTTTCAGGTGTGTTCACTCCCTTCCCCAATCCTTTTTTAAAATTGTTCCAAATGACCTAAAACCTAGCTATTGCCATTTTGGATACTAGAGCTCACCTTTAATTTCAACCAAGAAATACATATCAACTGAAAGTATCTGTGAGGAACAGAATCTTTATCTGGATGAAGCAAGCTACGTGCGATTTGCTATAAATAACAAAAGGCCAGAAAATTATTGTCAATGTTCAACAGAGGTTAAGAGAAATCAACTGCTAGAGCAATACATTAAAGGATTTGTTGTCATTAGGGATTTTAGCCTGTGCTTAATGATCTGAAACATTTCTCCATACAAAGCAGCTTTACACGTGTTGCAAACAAAATATGGAGCTAACTTGCCAAGTAGGTCAAATTCTGGCCATCCAGGTACCTGTAGCAGAGTCAAGCTAAAGACTGATTCCTTTGTATTCCACAATCAAAAGGCAAAGATAGGAGAGTAAGCGAAGAACAAGAACGATTACAACTCTTCTAAGGTCTAGTTTAGAAGAGCTTTCAATGCTAGGCTAGCAAAGGTAATAGTCAATGGATCTGGATTCTTTACAGAGCCACACTAAACGTCAGAGTCAGACAGTGCTTCAGCAATGTTGGGGAGGAAAACAACAAGACATTAAGATGTAGCAAGAACACAGCCACAAGATGGCACATGCTTCCATGCCCTCTGCAAGTCTAAGTTAAAACAAAAACTCAGTTAGTGAACACAATCAAGGGAGGCAATTACCAGTACTGCAGCCGTCTGTTCGACCAGCGCCGGCCGGCCGGCTGCGCAGTTCAGGGTAAAGGGCACCGCATACTGCGGCGTGATGGTGGCTACTTGAGGATGAAGAGTTGCTACCATTAGTGGTGTACAGCTTCCCTGAAATGTAGATCAGGCAGTGAGTGAAACACACGAGCTGAGGCAGGTAAGTGCAGGTCAGTGCGTTGGGCGGCAGGGCCAGGCGAGGGCACCGCGCTGGCGCTCTGCGGCGCGGGAGGGAAGGGACGCACCGACACCAACACCAACACCCAGACCCTGCAGCTCCTCCACAGGCACCTTCACGGCCCTGAGGAGAGCACCAGGAACTGGGAACCTCCAGTCCAGTGACATAGTTCGAAAGTCAGAATAAGATGGGGAAAAATCTGGGGATGGGAGCTCTCCGATGACACAGTTCCAAAGTCAAAATGAGCTGGGGAGAAATTTGGGGACGGGATCTCTCTGATGACACAGTTCAAAAGTCACAGTGAGTTCTGCTACTGGCACTTTACTGGGTCCCAGAGGGCAAGTGACAGCCACACTGCACTAGCCATGGCACAGAGGGCACCCAGGGCAGCTCCCTGCACTTGCTGTCAGACCTTCAAATCCACACATGGAACTCTTGAGAAAAGGTAAACTATGGGATTTCATGGAAGGCACAGCAGGTCTTTGGTGTCATAAAAGAGCAAAGTTATCTGTGATTAAACCACCCAGACATGTACTGATCCATCAAATGTCTAATTAAAATTAGATTCTTGGTGTACAATTTGCACTCTTGGATTCAGGTGGGTCTTCAAGTGGATTCTGCTTTTTGTATATTGTGACCTGTACCATTAATGCTAAGGAAACCAGCAATCACAGAATGTCACCTAAATATTTGGACTGAACAAACTAAAAATTACTCCTCTACAAGAAGGTCAGTAAGTGCAATATCCTGCCTGAAGAGTAAAACTAACAGAGCTTGTGTTAATGCCAGCAAAAACTATAACTATGCAAATAAATAAAAATGCACTTAATTATAAAGGCAACTACAAATTTTCAGTGAATAAAACTCGTGAATCACCAAGCACTTACTGTATATTAAAGGATTACTTTTTGGAAATTAAAATAGTTTTAATTTATGACACATTACTAATATTTAAAACAGCATTTTGAGAATGATTTGTGAATTTTGGTATTGCATGTTGCTTAAACTGCAAACTGCAGAAATAGATACGTCATTGCTACACATTAATTCACACTAAGAATGTAACTAGGTGAGAAGGATTCAGAAATAATTTTGTTGATTTAAAGACAAAATTTTAGCATGAGTAATCTGTGTTGTCACCTCTGTTTACTGGGATCTCACTTCTCACAGCAATGATATCTCCTGCCACGTTTTTACAGTGTAGGCAAAAATGACCAGCACTGCCTGTAAGGCAGTGTCCATGCCTGAAAAATACAGCCTGTTTTTAGCAGCTGAAAACCACATATTTATTCCCATTATTAAATCAAACTCCTAAAACCAGGGAGGCACATGACATAAAATAGCTCAGACTTTAAATATTTCAGAAAAACAAAACAAAACACGAAAATATTCTTAGAAGTGACCTGCATTTAATCTTTCAGAGTGTCCTGAGAACCCAGGTTCTCAGGTTCTCCTGGATGATGGAATTGCAGTTGAGCCTAGGAAGGGCTTGGGGTGGTTTTTTTACCTGTGTGAGAACTCCAGACTGGATCTGCAGTGGCTGTGCTGCAGGTGCTTGTGGCACAATTGGGACAGCATTTTCCATCCTGACTGGGAACCCAGAATGCTTTGTAGTTGCCTGAAGTCCAGCTGTGGAGGACAAGACACATCACTAAGCTGCTTTATTATCCTTTCATTTATTTCTAAAAATCAAATTCCTACTAGGTAAGGGCAGAGGATGGGGTCGGATTAAGGGATAGAAAAGCTCTGACAAAATCCCAGTAAAACACCAGCTGAAATAAATACTTCTGCAACCTGGGATCCTGCAGGGCCATGGTGGACAGCCAGCCCTCATCAGCCTGGCCCTGTGGAATCTGGTTTGCAAGAACAGTAACACAGACACCTAGTTCCAAGCTGCCTGAGAAAGTTTAAAGTTCAAGCCTTACACCATCAGTTCCCATATCACAAATAACCCTCCAGACTAAAACAATCCAGGTATCAGCATAACCACAGAACCCTGAGGACAAGCAGAGGCATGAACAGAGCTGCCTGTGCTAAGCTCACTGACCCACAGCCTGTGACAATCTGCTGGTGGCAAAAACCTGCATCAAGGTTGTGAATTGAGGCTCAAACGCCAGGTATTTGCTCTTGAGATAACAAACACAGCAAGACACACTGATTTTCAGGCAGGTCTGGCTCCTCTGTTCCCTGCTTTCTGTGGAATGCTGCTGTGCTCAGTTTGGGGGGAAAAACTGGTTGAGCAACCAGCTGGAGCCTGCAACCCAGGCAGGCAAGATCCTGTCACCTGTTCCAGCAGGGCCTGGAAGGGAATCAAGCTGCCTGCACATGTCTGACCTGGTTCTGCACTTCCATCTGATGCAAGAGCCTCATGTGACACCCACAGAGAGCTCTGCTCAAGTCAGGGTTTTCTCACTTTAGTGCAAATCACAACTTCTCCAGCCTTAACTGACTGTAACCACAGCATCACTCCAAGGGTTCTGGGCTTACTTTGAAAAGCAGGGGGACAAACAATGAAGGTTTGCTGGAAGGGGTCTGTCTGTGTGCAGATCTGGGTGGTTCCAGGCTGCAAGGAAACGCTCTGCTGAGCCACTCCTGCCACTGGGGCTGCAGAGGATGGGTACAGGGCAGACTGGTAGTTGAGCAGGGAGACGTCCGAGTTGGCCAGGGAAAGGGTAGCAGCAGCAGTGGAATTGGAAGCCAACACACTGGCCTAGGAAAACAAATTTAAAAAATCATTTATCTCCTGTAATCTTATCTCTCTTTGTTATAAAGCAAACAACAGGAACCATCAATATTAAACTAGGAGGAAAGCACCTGGAAAATGTTTGAGGTAAAAGGCTTAAGACAATATAGAACAAAAAAACATGAATTGCACCCAATTTACTTATGTTGCTGAACTGACAAAATTTTCAATACATGAAGTAAAGAGACTCCTTGGCCTGAGTTTTGGAAAATTAGACTTTGAGACAAGACTATGAATTTTGGAGAGTAGTTTAAATTTTGGCCTGAAGGCACCAAATCAGCCTACTCCATGTCTTTGATTAGGATAAAACAGGTGAAAGATGCCATACCTGGTTGTGTACTGTGTTGAGCTGGTTGTTAAAGCTCATTGTCAGGTTTGTGCTTGTGTTAGGAGCAACGTGAGTGGTAAAAGGGCTCTTGATCTGATTCACTGTATCATACATGTTCACTCTTCTCTTGCAGATCTCCATGTTCTGAAAGCAAGATTTCACACTGGAACAGAATGACACAAGGAAAACATCAGATTCCTGAAAACAGGACACAGATATGACAGATTCCCAACTTTATTCACGTGCTTTAGGTTTAGGTTCTTTTAAACCAACAAAGAATGTCCTAAAACATGAAAAGGAAGCTTATGAACATTCCATTCCTTACACATGCCATTGCTATTTTCAGATCAGTCAGGAACTGCAGAAAACAGCACTGACAGAAAGCTGGGAAGTGCTGCCCTGTGATTCCAGCAAATCCTGAAACAAAACAACCCATCCAAGGGAGCTTACTGGTTACTGTGGGGGAAGTCCAGCAGATGTGCCATTGTAACAAACGAATGGTTCAAAGTCTTCAGTGGAGTAATTCTCTTATCTGCATCAATTGTCAACATTTTCTTCAACAAATCAATGTATTCCCTTCGGTCAGCCTTCTCTGCCAACATGTCGGTCCCTTCTAAGTCTGTAGACATATTCACCTGGAAAATCAAATGGGAGCAGTTCACACAAGCATTGAATTAATTGCTGCCTAACAATTCAATAACTTCACATCACGGAGAAATATTTATTAAGCATTTCTGTCTCTCAGCCAGACTAATTTCAGGTATTACAGTGCTAACACACTGCCCTTCCCCTGCCCATTCAAACTTGCACGTGGAATTCTCTTCTCAACAGGGAGTTGGGTCTATTCAAAGGGATCAACCAGGCTTCATTCTCTACTCAGAGGCAAAATGCCCTCAAGGTTTTGGGAAATCTCTAAGGGGCTGGCAAGATTCCACCTTCTCTGCACAGATGTAACCTGATGGTAACATTATGGTAAACTGATTATAGCTACAAAAGCAATAGAAAATTGATATTTAATATTTAAGGCCTCATCATATTAAAATCACTCAGACATTCCTTCATTTTGTCTCTGAAGAGAAAATGAAAATAAGAATGATCTCTAGTTCTTGTCACAATTTCCGAAGTGTAGTAAGAGGTTTAATGCTACAAAAGCATTTGAAGGGGCTCAGCTCTCCTACTGCTCTTCTGTACTGGGAACAGGCTGGGCACACTCCTGTCCAACACACTGAGACCTCACAAGAAAACACAAAACATTTCAAACAGGTTCATAATTAACATTTTGACTGTTTTTTAATCCACTGATTTCTGATGCAAATTGGCACCATGGTAAACCTCCATCAGTGCTCTGAACTGCCATTAGAAGAGGACTGGTTGCTCCCATTTTTAGAGATCTGCCCAAAAATTAAAGTTACTACATTAAATGTGAAAAAGTAATGAGTTATCTGTGTCCCAAGATCCCCACACACCTGCGCCATATCATCCAAACAGTTGAATATATATTTCCGAGCTTCTTTTGATTTTATTCCTGTTTCCAACTCATGTTCTTCTGGGGTCTATAAAAGAAAACGTTAGTATAAACTGATACATTGCATATTGATAAGGAAAAAGCAGCAAGAAATTGTGGAGGCAGATGATCATTTGCTGCTTTCAGACACATCACACACCAGCAGGTCAAACCCAAAGAGCCCTGCGATCCCATTCCCTCAGCTGGAAATATTCATTGCAAAGCTGAATTAACAATAGGGTGACTCCATTTCAAGGCTTCCTTGGGTAGTGCATTAGCCAAAAGAACTGAAGGTTTCTGATTTAGGAAGAAGTTATAAATATTTTAAATCCCTCTTCTACAAAGAAGAAAGGCAAAATTCCCTTCTTTTTGCTGCTCAGCTTTCAAGGCAAATCAGGCCTAAATCCCATTCTTTCCTGTCCTCTGCCAACCCATAACCAGATTCCTGACAAATTAACAAATCCATCACGAAATACTCCGTATTTTACTGGTTGGATTGTCAGGAGATGACAACAAGATGACACACTTCCCTGAGAATGAGCAGCCCATAATAAGCACCCATTATCTCAGTGGTGGAACACCCACTCTTTGCTGGTGCTATCATGCACTGCTGCTTTTGTCAGAGCAGCACCAGGAGCTCTGCACAGCTCCTGCAATCACAGACCCCAAATCAGCCACGTTTCAAAGCCAATCCCCACTCACAATGTTTGCACAGCACACCAAAACTGGGTGGGAATTTCTATCAAGCCCTCAATGAACAAAAAGAGAACTGGGGATGGAAGAGACAGACAAACCTTGAGCCTCCACAGTGGGTATCCCAAATTTGGATCTCTGTTAAAAAACCTGCTTGTTTTCGTTCCTGCACTGAGAAGATACTCTGCTGGAAGGCCTTGAGTTTGTGAAATATAACGAATCTAGGAAAGAAAATGACAAGAGTGAGGACTCCCACCATAAAGAATTCACAGCTAATGGGGTAATTAACAGCCAGGTTTGTTCACAGCTAATAGGAAATTACCTGTAAAGAAAGACTGCCCAAATATGCAAAACTGCAAAACTAAAGTATCCATCTCAAGCATTTATAAAGCCACTTTTGTAATCATGCAAAAATTTTAGGTTTGAAATGCATCTTTCTTATTTTATGGAAATTTTCTTTGCTAATGTATATGTAAGCAGACTGCAGGCTTTTTAGACATTAAACAGTGTAAGAAACACATATTTTGAGGTAAAAACACTGCAGAATTTATCATGTATGTATAAATAATTAAAGGCATAATTATCCAAGCACCATTGCTGTGCCTGCCTACACAACAGGCCAGCCACTCAATTTCAGAATAATGCCATGGCAAAGCTCTCACTGACCACGAAGCCAAGACCAAATATCCTCAAACACATTTAATATACTTATTTTCACATGTTAAAAAAAAGGCTCAGAATTTTGGAAGATGCACCTGAATCCTTGTATTGATCAAATCCTGGTATTGATAAGACACTGGTAAAGAGATAACAAATAAAAAGGTACGCTCAAAAGGAAAGAAAATAACAAATTTATTAAGAACTCCACAGTGTTAAGGTAACTATGCCTTGATCAAACCATCAATTACAGATCCTTAGCACCTCTTATTTGCCAAACTCCTGCTATGCCACTGTGCCAAAACAGGGCACTGTCACAGCTTGTGATCATGTGAATTTATGGGCTCACTTCTCAATTAAGCCAAGGTGGATCCGAGTGCCTGCATGTGAATATTTCTTCTATCTACACAATAGTTCAGGTAGCACTTCTATTTTTACAGGAAATAACTTTTGCTTTACAGACAAAGGGTGTCTAAAAAAATAGCTGTAAATCCCATCCCAACCCATGAACTCATTCCTGGAGAGGTCCTCTCACAAATTCCACCTCAACTTTCACTTGCTGCTGCAGAATCTCAGAAAACATGAAAGCCAAGTCATCCCCAGTCTTCAAGGGAAATTCAGACATCAAAATGAACCCCATGAAGTCACACCTCATGCTGCCTCACAGAGGGCTGCAAAATCCTGTCATTAAGCAAAGGAAAAAGCAGCTCCTCCCCAGCCACCTACATGAGCAGATAAGGTTCTCAGAATGACACAAAACTCAGTGCACAAGGAAACCACCAGGCCCTACCTCAGCTACTTTAACTCATTCTTCTCATTAAGGTACCACCATGTTTCCTTTGGAAATTTACAGTGCTGGGAAGATACATGACAAGTAAGTTTTCAGACTTAGTAAGTTTTCATGAATTTTATCACATAAGGAAAACCATACCAAGCACTGTAACAAGATCCCACCACAAAAACCCCAATGGAAAAGCTACTCTGAAAAAATCCCCTCTCATAGACTTTTTGTCCTTTTATAGGCACTGACTAGGCCAGGTAATAATGCCAAGTATCCACAGAAAGGACTAATTAGTTCAAGATGCCTCTCAGAGTCTTGTCCTTGGATTCCAAAGACACACTTTGCATAAAAACTGAGGGTTGCTGTAGGTATTAACAGGGCAGGAATGATAGGCTTGCTCTGTCCCCACATGGAAAAACTGCCCTCATGGTGAAATTACAGAGGGTGTTTCACACCAGAACACACAGACACCTCACTTCTGCTTTGGCAGGGAGGTGTTTCAACAGCTTTTTGGGTTTGGAAACCACGGGTTAACTGCAAATTGGCCCCTTTTTTTGGACAGGATACACTCAGCTCAAGTGAAAACACACAGAACTCCGTGCTCCCTGCCCAGAGACAATGGGAATATCACAGAGAGAAAATGAGCTCACACAGCAGCAATGTGCACTGATGAAAGCTGATGCAGGACGTGGGGGGTTCAGGGGGGTTTGAACACAGAAAATTGTGGTTTCATGTGAGGATCCCACATCCCCCACGTGCTCTCACCTGGTCGTACTCAGATGCTCCTGGATACAGTGGCCAGCCCAGAAACAGCTCAGCAATGACACAGCCCAGTGACCACATGTCAATGGCTTCACAGAATGGCAAACCCAGGATGATCTCAGGAGCTCTGGTAAGGGAAAAGGGAAAGAAAAAGCCAAAGTCAAATCTTTTACTCAGAAAGCTGCATTGGTTCCCTGTAAACCGCTCTGGGTAAAGCCCCTCCACACACAAGTAAATCTGTGTGAATAAAAATTATTCACTTTAAAGCAGAAGTTGTTTCCTTGGGTGGCCTAATGGATCCCAAACTTTTTATCACTCAGGTGGATTCTTTTATTGCCACGGTGCCCCCCAGCTCCTCGGAGGCCTTTTTATCACAGTTGCATAAAATTACTTCTTGAGTAATCCGTTTAATTACACTTGACAGCATGTGAGGTGTCCCTGAGACAGCACACAGCATCACAGAATTATGGAGAGACTTTCAAGATCATCTAGTGCAGCCTATCCTAGCAGAACTGGGAAGAAAAGCTCTGGCAAATAGAGACTTTCCTAGGAGAAGGTCTTGAGACTCCAGGTAAGCAGCTGTAGGAGGCTTGCCTTCTTCATGTGGGAAAGAAGAACACCTGCAGAGGCAGGAAAAGGAGCTCCTCAGAGAGCTGCTGGGTTTCTATCAGCAGGTTTTCAGACAGGGTTTGCTCAGAGAGTTTCGAGTTTAAAATGGACGCAGAGAGCCCAGCTGGAGGTTGTGTTTCAGGTTTCTGTGCACTCAACCACACCTAATGCAAAATGTACCTGTCTGGCCCAGCCTCTACGGGGAGGTGATAAAAAACCCTCACACTCCAAGCAGGGTTTGCTTCTCTAACAGGTTGGAATTTCAGGGAGATTTGTGTCTGGAGCTGACTCATAACACAGAAGGAGGTTTTAGTAGAGCTCTTCACCTACACAGAGTTCTGAAACAAACTCAGGCTGTTCCGGCAGGAGAAATTCTGGTCCTACATTTGCATAGAGCACAAAACCCCAGGTGCTGCAAACCTCACATGAGCTGCTGTGGGAATTTACTCTGGAAAGTACAGGAAATACGAAAACCTTGACCTTAATCATGCATAACTAACACGAGGGCAAAGGAAGGCAGAAAAGCCCTAAACTGCAGGCTATCCATTTCCTGGTCATGCCCCAGGGCTTGTGTGGCATTTCTGATGTTACATTATGGATATTTCAGGTGTTAAAAAAATGCTCTGAAACCAGCTCTGATCCCTCTACAGAATTCTAAAAACCAGGGCTTGCATAATGTACAGGTGTCAGTAAATTTGACACTCACCCTCCTTGGCTGCTCAACCTCCCAACTGTTTCTCCATGGCAAGAAGTGACTCCCCAGTTAATCACCCTTTGTGCTGTGGAGACCCAGATACACCTTTTGTTTTAGGTGTCTACACAGGTGTCTCCAAAACAAAGGCACTCAGCCCAGCTGCTCAGGCACAAGGCACCTGAGAAAGCACAAGACCAGGAAAGGCCAGGCTGGATTCAGCTTGGAGCAACCTGGGACAGGAGCTTTAAGTTCCCTTCCAATCCAAACCAGTCTGGGATTCTATAAAAAAGATAAACAGCTGAACCAGCTGCCTGTTGCAGTGAGATCACATTTATTCTTTATTATCCAGATTTTAATGTCTCAGCCCCCAAAACCAGAGCCATGATACACCTTCAGTAATCAGGATAATAGATGGTTCAAGCTAAGATATAATGACACTCTACTCAACAGTGATCTGTTTCTACCTTCTTGTTTGGCTGTTCCTGGCAGTTGTTGACTTTGTAAAGGTTTCTCACATGTGAAAATATAAAATGATTATGCAAATATGAGCAGTAGCTGATATCTGAATGCTGACTGTCCTGCTAACATTTATATTTTAAGGAAATATGCTAGAATGGATACAGCTTTCTACAGGCTAAGAGGTGCAAACCAGAGGAATTGCTCTCTTCACAAGTAGAAAAAATACAATTCATACATTTACACAGGAGCTCCCCTTGCCATTACTTTATGATGTCTCATCTTTATGATGTCTCTCAGCAAACTGTAGTGCCCCTCTTGATTATCCTGATGCAGGAATTTCCAATTCAGAAAGGACCCAGACCTGTCATACAAGGAATGCTGCATTTGGACTGGCAAACAAACTAAAATATAGATGGCTTGTGGAATATGCAGAGCATGCTAATCCCTCTCTAGTGTGTTAAACCCCCCCCACCAATTCCAGTGGAAATGGAGATTGTGGCAGTTTGTTGGTCTTTAACTCCTGGATGGAATAAACTCACGTATTCCCAAATATCAATATCATGATGACAGCAAGTTGAAGTCTTGTATTTTATTCCCTGCAACTAAATAAATGAACTTCTCATGAGCCACCTGATTTCATTCTGATTGCAGGACAGGGCTGGGAAATCAGAATTTCTCTCATCTCCTTTTACACCACTGCAATTAGCAGCCTTATGAGATGTGAGCTGAACCAGGACAGCAGGCAGAGGTCACTTCCATAGCTGCTCTGCTGGAGATTAAAGTGATTTTACCATCTTAAGCTCTTTGAAATAAAATCAACAACACTCTTTGCACAGATGCTTGCCAAGCACTGCCTCCCAAAGCTGACAAATGCACTCAGGCACCCTCAGAAGAGAAAAGACTCACAGCAGCCCCAGAAAACTGCAAGACTCCCTCCCAGCATTTCCAAACACCCCGTGTTTACACCTGTGCTTTGGCATGGTGGGAGCACAGAGCCTGTGCAAGTGCAGCAATGCAGGAGCAGCAGGGCCAGCACAGAGCAGGATTAGCAGAGTTGGATTTGGCAGCAGACGCTGCTGCTCCCCAGGCCAGCAGGGCTGGGACTGAAGTAGGTCATGGAGCCCAAAGCAGAGGTGAGAAATGGATACTCCTGCACTCTGCAGCTCCCTCAGTGCTCAGGGCCACCTTCTCATGGCCCAAATTGTCCAGTCCTACAGCTTGTGCTCCACACTGGCACCCAGGCAGCACCAGGAGGCAGGGAGCTGAGGAAAACTCCCAGGATGGCTGCACTCACATAACACAGGACATGAGTAAACCCACTCTGCACAGCAGGGAGATCAGTATTCCAGGGATTTTTTATTTATGCACACTGTTTCCTTCCATTGTTCATCCTCCCCAAGAACAAAAGTAACCTCACCTGAGGATAGTACTCATCTCATTTTCTGGTGAGGAATTACTGCAAAAACACCCTAGAACTGCAACAGAAACTGTTCACTGCAGAGAGCTGATCTACTCCTACTCCATGATGGGCTTCAGAGCCAAAGAATTCTTCATGGGCACTCTTACTCACTCTGTAAAGTGTGAGCAGTAGAATTGCCCCTCCCCTCCTGAGTGGGGTCAGGCAGCAGAGGCAGCAGTAAAGTCTGTGGAAAAGGGATCCTGCCTCAGCCCTGACCCACCTCTCCTGACAAACCCAGTGTGACATCCCAACAGGACAATGCTGCTGGAGCTGTACAAGGAGCAAGGTGTCACTGCCAGCAGGACAGCCAAACCCTGGGCAAGCTGGGCTGCTGGACAGGATGATCTCCAGCAGCACAGACAGCAATTAATAAAAGAAGATTTTTTCCTCAAGGGTACATAAACCAGAAAATCCATCTTACAGCATCCAAGTGAGGCTGGTTTAGAGGTCTCTACAGCAGAGGTTAACTAAGTGTCAGTAACAGGGATTGAAAGCTAAAAAGTGAGCATAGAGAAGTTTACTTTTAATGGCTGACAGAGAACCACATGAAGAACTGGTCTAGGCTCTTTCACTAAACACAGCATTGAAAAAAACCCCAATTTGGAACTCATCTGAACACTAATTTAATGTGAATATGGGTAGAGCAATCCAGTTCTCCCACAACAAGCTGGTTTCTGCATCATCTCCGTAAATTCCTAGATTATGGATTTTAGTAATCATCACCATTAGACTAATTACATATCACTAAATACTAGATTTCCACATCACAGCATTCTTCACTCCAGCCAGGCAGACAGTCCAACGCCACCTAATCCCAGGTTATTTGCCTTTCTGGCAGAGTCAGTCACCCCTGGGGGCTGGAAGGGGCTGGGAGTCCAGTGCCCCACACACAGATGGAGCAGGAATTTCCCTCCCTGCAGCCCCTGGAAGATTCTTATCACCCCTCACTGCTTTTCCTCAGCTAAATCTGTTTTCTGAGATACCAGAAACAGGAGAACACCATGGGCCTCCCCAAACTGCTTTGCTGACATGTGTGGCAAGTCAGATAGAGCAGATTCTTGACCAGTGGACACCTTTTTCCATGCAATAACAACAAAACTGATGATGTATTTTAGAGAATGAGCACTTTCACAGAGCTGTGGGGCACAGAGGACAACTGTGCTACAAAAAAAAAAAAACAAAACCAATCAATAGTTTAGAATTGGAAAGATTGGTGCCAACGAGCTGAGCAAAGATCATGAGCAATGGATTAAGAAAAGTCTGTATCACATGAAAGGAATGTCATGGAAAGCTGGTACTGGGTGTTAGAGTTAAAAAGAAAAACAACACAAAAACAAAGGGAGCAAGCACACAGGGAGCATGAGGGATGAACAGAGCAAACCTACAATAAGCCAGGCTTTAAAACTGAAGTGAGCAGCCAGGGAAGACATCAAACAGGGCACAGACACAGGGTGGGGTGGAGTGTCTCATCCTGTCTGGTCCCAGCTGGAAGGACTAGATACTAGTTCTGAGTTTTGCGTCAAGTGAGCTCACATTCCACCCAAAGCAACCCTGACAACACAGCACAGACTCTTCATGGCCCTTTGAAGCCTCAAGTTCTTTCTGCATGCACTTATTGAAGTCTGCTGCTACTTAAATTCAAATACACACTTAACAGAGCCAAGCTGGAGGAATAATTGAAAGAAACAGCACAGCTTGCTTTACGCACAGTCTCTGAGTTTTAACGTTTTCTGCCCATAATTCATTTTTAATTCTTGGGCAGGGGTAGGGTAGAAGACATCTCCACATACTGCTAAGGGAAGCAGAGGTCTTTCTCATCACTGCTCTAAGGGAGCTGCAGGTCTCCTGAAAATATGACTTAGCCAGGGTTGACACAGGAAGTCATGTGCTCGTGAAGGGGGTTCAGACAAAGATGAAGAATCAGAAGAAACAAAAGCAAGTAGAGATTGACATCTCTTTGACTTCCCTCCCTTCTAAATGTCCAAGGTTAATGGACTAGTTTCAGATCATGGCAGACAACCCCAAATGTGCTACTTAACACTGCTTCTCCAGTTTGCCACTTCATAGAGTGTCACAAGCCAGTGGACAGGGTAAAATCAACTTAGTGCACTGATCTGGGGGGGAAGGAAGGTGCTGGGCTGCAGATTAGGCCACCCCTGCAAGGCAGACATTCTATTTATTTACATCCAGCTTTCAGAAGAAATCTCCAGGAAACACGCAGAGCTGATGGTTTCCTGCCGCCTCTCAGCTGGGGTTAGACAGAAGAGCTCAGTGTCTGTAGCAGGATCCCCCAGCAGGATCAGCCTGACCCGGTTCAGTGAGCAGGGGCAGTGCTTACCTGTAATACCGTGACTGCAGGTACGTGGAGCACACGGCCTTGGACACGTGGCTGGCTGACCCAAAGTCTATCACCTTCACTCTGTAGGGCTGGCGTGCAGGATCCACCAACATGATGTTCTCTGGCTTCAAATCTGCGTGGATCAGACCCAAGCTCTTCAGCTTCATCAAGGCAGTAGCCACCTGCTGCAGGATGGGCCGGATGTATTTCAGGGGCAACGGACTGAACTTGTTTTGCTTTAAGAAATCATATAAGTTCTGTTCCAGCATCTCAAAGACAAGGCATGTATGATTCTTGTGTTGAAAGCACTCGTAGGAGCGGACGAAGTTGTACTCATCAGCATTCTCACTGCTCAGGCGAGACAGGATGCTCACCTCGATCTGGCCCTGCCGGGCGTAGGAAGGATGGTTCTTCAGGATCTTGATGGCTACAATCTCCTTCGTGCTACGTTTCCAACATTTCGCCACCTGCCCGAACGTCCCTCGCCCCAGGAATTCCAAGACCTCATAGCTGTTGGTCATAGAGCACAGGATCTCATGCTGGACCAGCTGATAATCCCCCTCCCCACTGGAGCTGCTGCTTTTCGTGGTGACCGTGGTGGTCGTGGCCGCAGCACCCACCGCAGGTCTGTTTTGCAGCATGAGAGGTGGATGTTCCTCAATGATCTGCACACTACCGTTGCTGTCGACCTCTTCACTTTTCCTTTTTAATCCACATTTTTGGTATGGTTCCAGCAAAGAAACGTTGCTCCTGTGGGTGAGGGTCTGGCTGCTCTGGAAGGACGCTGTGGCGCTGCTGCCGGTGCTGTCGGCCGCGGTGACCACGATGTGCTCGACGGAGGGAGCAGGGAGAAGGAGGTTCTGGTCGTAGGCAGGGATGCTGAAATTGGCTACCTGATGAGAGGAGCTGGCTTGCCCTTGAGCTGCTGGGAGGTTTTTGCTGTGGGTATAATACTTGTCACTACTGCTCTGTCCTGAAACATCCCAGACAGACGGCTCCACTTTCAGTTTCTTGGCACTGCAGAAGGCACTCGAGGATACTGACGGAGGGGAGAACACCTGCAGCTGTGAGGCCATACCTGGAGAGGGAGAGGAGAACTCATTAGGGCCAGCAGGTTTCGATAGACAAGATCCTGTAGCTGCACAACAACCAGAATGACGAGTGTTTTTCTAAGCACCATGTGGGGCCCACCACCGAGGAAGGGAACCTCTGTAACTGGTGCTCCTAAGGGCATCACAGAGCGAGGCTGTGCAGTGGGATTACTGCACTTGAGAAGCACACAGCTCTTTATCCAGCTCTCTAAGGGCTAGAGGAGTCCCAGAATACGGCAGGAACCAGAGTCAATTAGGTTGGAAAGGACCTCTGAGATCATCGAGTCCAAGCCTGTGACCAAACACCATGTTTCACCCAGACCAGAGCACTCAGAGCCACGTCCAGTTGCTCAAACACCTACAGAGACGGTGACTCCACCACCTCCCCAAGCAGCTCGTTCCAATGTCTAACCATTGAAGAAATCCCTCCTATTGTCCAATCTAAACCTCCCCTGGCGCAGCTAATCCCTCTGCCCTCTTCCCCTGCCGCTCGTTACCCGGGAGAGGAGCCCGACCCCCACCTGGCTACACCCTCCTTTCAGGGAGTTGCAGAGAGTGATAAGGTCACTCCCGAGCCGCCTTTTCTCCAGGCTAAAAAAAATCCCCAGTACTCAAGAAAACAATACTGAGGATCGGGGGAGCGCAGGAAGTGGGAAGACCCTGCTAAAACTACAATTCCGTCCCCAGGCCTGTTTCCAGGCACTGTAAAAACAAGAGTCGGTGGGAAACCCAACCCCGGCAGGCCCAACCTCCCCCCGGGGCAGCGCCCGCCGCGCGGCCCGGAACGCTGGGAGCGGAGCCCGCCGG
>VXBB01002198.1:114860-163312 GCA_013399915.1 Illadopsis cleaveri
GGAATGGCTTCAAACTGAAAGAGAGCAGGTTTAGGATATTAGGAAGGAATTATTCCCTGTAAGGCTGGGGAGGCCCTGGCACAGGGTGCCCAGAGAAGCTGTGGCTGCCCCTGGATCCCTGGAAGTGTCCAAGGCCAGGTTGGACATTGAGGCTTGGAGCAACCTGAGACAGTGGAAGGTGTCCCTGCCCATGGCAGAGGTGGAACTGGATGATCTTTAAAGTCCATTCCAACCCAAACCATTCTGTGATTCAGTGAGTCAATGATTTTGTTCTGTCCTCAGTCTCTGATCAGCCCGGGGCCACTGTGACCCACACAGACCCTCAGGGAAAAGCTGTGCCAAGGGCAGGTGTTCCTGTAGAGCTTGAAGTTTCATTGATCCCTGCTTCCAGTTCAAGCCACGTCTGTTTTTGTGATAAAGACTCACATACAGTGATTAAACTGCAGTGTGCCAACAGATCTTGATGGCAGGCACTCTGTGCTTTGCAGATGGTGCTCTGGTGAATGAGCTCTACAGTTTGCTTCGTGACCAGGACCCCATTGTGGTTGTCAACTGTCTGAGGGCCTTGGAAGAGATCTTGAAGAAGGAGGGAGGTGTTGTCATCAACAAACCCATTGCCCATCATCTCCTCAACAGGTTTGTTTTCTTTGGTATTATGATGATGCTGGAAGCTTGTCTTATCCTCATGTTTTCTATGCAGAGAGGCAGTTTCTGGAGGGAAATAACCTTCTCTGACCTCTTGTCAGGTACCCAGAGATGGAGGTGACCATCCTAAGATAAACTAAACCACTTCAGGCTAAGGTCTTAAGAGAAATCTGGGATGCCCTGCTCTTCCAGGGAGTCATTGCCTCAGCTGGTGGTTTGGTTTGTAATTATAGGTTTATGTGATGAGACTTTTGGGGGTTTTTTAGTGATAATACACACGATAAATCTGTGGGACAGGTATGTTCTAGTGTGTCTCTCCAGATCCATTGAAAGATTTATGACTGTGGTGCTTGAAGAAATCAGTTTTTCTGCAGGTAATTCTACATGATCTAGGAAAAGAGGGGTATTGCTCTGCCCAGGGTTCTTGTCAGTGTTGCTGCCTGGTGTAAACACCAGCAAAAGTGCAGGTGGCTGATACTGAGTTAATAACCCGGCAGTTCTCTTGTGATAAAACTGTGGCACCCACTTGGGTGGGAGCAGAGGCCGTCAGGAGGTCAGAGGCTGAGGCCTCTGCTCTGCACAGATGTTCCTGCCCTCCCTGACTGTGTTCCCTGTGCTCCTGGCAGGATGCCTGACCTGGACCAGTGGGGGCAGAGCGAGGTGCTCACCTTCCTGCTGCGCTACAAACCCCGCAGCGAGGACGAGCTCTTCGACATCCTCAACCTGCTCGACGGCTACCTCAAGAGCAGCAGCCCCAGCGTGGTGATGGCAGCCACCAAGCTGTTCCTGGTGCTGGCCAGGGAGTACCCAGATGTGCAGGCAGATGTGCTGGTGCGGGTGAAGGGCCCGCTGCTGTCTGCCTGCACCTCGGAGAGCAGGGAGCTCTGCTTCACCGCGCTCTGCCACGTGCGCCAGATCCTCAGGAGCCTGCCCGGCCACTTCAGCAGCCACTACAAAAAGTTCTTCTGCTCCTACTCGGAGCCCCACTACATCAAATGCCAGAAGATGGAGGTGCTGTGTGAGCTGGTGAACGATGAAAACGTGCAGCAGGTGCTGGAGGAGCTGAAGGGTTACTGCACTGACGTGTCGGTGGAGCTGGCACAGGGAGCGATCTTTGCCATAGGTGAGAGCTGTGCCTTGGCTTGGTGCAGCCCTGGAGCTTTCAGGGGGGTGTTCTCTGCTCAAGGGTGCCTGGGCAAGCACCAAATCACTGCTCTGTGCTGCAGCAGCACAGACACCAACCTGCCCAGGAGTGGTTTGTGTCAGGGTGTTTCTGAAGCACTGATTATTTCACAAGTTCTGGCATTGAGCTGCTTCAGGTTGTGCAGAAAGTCCTTGAATCTCGTGCTGTGAGGAGATGTTCTAGAGAAAATGTGTCATTTCATCTTGTTAATGAGTCTTAGAGTGTTCAGTGAAGCTGTACAGGGGGTGGAGGAGCTCTAATACCTGCTTGTTGAGTTGTGATGGGAGCAGAGTTAAAATGATAGTTTTAGTTTTGTGAACTTTAAGTGAATTGTTGCAGTATTAATAAGGAGAAAGTTTGGGACGATAAAGTGCTTTTCTAATGTATTACATTTAAGGAAAGTTCAGAAATCTTTTGAGGCATAGCCTCAAAAAAAAAAAGAACATGTCCCTGTTGTGGAGAACAAGCTCATTTGGCCACACCTTCAGAAATGGTGATCAGAAAGGAAAGGAGGGAGACTGTTCCTTTAAAATGAGTTTGTGATGAGTAGCTGGGCTCATGATTCCTGTTTCACTCTGACAGAAGGTTGATTTTTATGTCTTTTTGGCATCCTTGCAGCCAATATTGCCAGGACATACACAGAGCAGTGTGTGGGGATTCTGACAGAGCTTCTGGGGCTCCAGCAGGAACACATCACCTCAGGTAACCATTGCAGGCTGCTGCCTGGTTTATGCTCTCAGGAGCTGCCTTTGCTGAGGCTTGTGATCCCAAACTCAACCCCCTCAAAGGCACTTGGCTTTCAGTTTAGTTGGCACCTTCAGTTGGAAGTTTTCCAGGTGGGTTGAGGGGTATAAAGTGTGCTGCTTCTGCAGGAACTGCTCTCTGTGGGAAAGGGGAAGATGGTTGTAGCTGTGTTCATGCTTCTTTCTGGCTGCCACCTGCTGACTCAGGGAGTGAGGGGCTCAGCAAAGACATTTTACTGTCTGTTTGAGAGCCAAGATGATTAATAGATCATTTAAATCTCTGTGATTTCTGTTCCTCACATAATAGTCTGATTCAGTTGTACCCAAGCTTCCTTTTTTCTCTTCTGCCCTCAGATCCACCTTCACATCACTGCTGTTCCTGCTGTTCTCTTTTAACTGGTCTTGCTCTCAGATTTGAAAACCACAGACTTGCACTCAGCTGCTAAATTCAGCAGGAGCTGAATATTAGGAGCTGTTGGTGTTTCTGAGTGGGCAGCAAAACCTTTAAAGTTTTGACCTAAAGTTCATGAGCCTCGTTTTGAATCGGGGTCAGCTTTAATTTGTCATTCTAACCTCGTGTGTCTGAAGCATCATGAGTCAGAGGCTTTTTAAAGGCTGGCAGTGGCCACAAGAGAGGCTGCTCTCCAGCAGAGGAACAATCTCAGGTCTCAGTGCTTTATTTTAGACCTGGTGCAACTTTGCTCTGACAAATGCAGTGTCATGGGATTGGGAAGGAGGGTGCCTCAAGTCACAGTCACAGGCAGGGCACTGACCCTCCTGGCTGAGATTTGCAAAGCCCATTGAGTGGGGGGGTTTGAAATGATTTTTTTTTTCCCTAGTGGTTTTTATAACTCTTGGGGGATGCTCATAACTTGTTTTCCTTGCAGCTGTGGTCCGTGCTTTCCGGGACCTGGCCTGGCTGTGTCCCCAGTGCACAGATGCCGTGTGCCAGGCACTGCCTGGATGTGAGGACACCATCCAGGACAGCGAGGTGAGGGGACAGTGCTTGGGGACAGGTGGACAAGGACTGTTCAGCTTCCCTTTGCCTTGAGATCGGGGGCCAAAATCAGAAATGCTCAGATTTGTTCTCTCAACATGCTTTTTTCACGCCAACGTGTGGCACACAGCAGCTCTGCTGGTGTTCCTGTGCTTCCTTCAGGGCAAACAAGCACTGGTCTGGCTCCTGGGCACACATGGGGAGAAGATCCCAAACGCTCCCTATGTCTTGGAGGACTTTGTGGAGAACGTGAAGTCCGAGACGTTCCCGGCAGTGAAGATGGAGCTGCTGACGGCGCTGGTGCGGCTGTTCCTGGCCCGGCCCGCCGAGTGCCAGGACATGCTGGGCAGGCTGCTCTACTTCTGCATAGGTGGGTTCCCTGTGTCCTCACAGGCTCTGAGGGACCTGCTCTGCCTGTGTCCCCAGGCTGTGGCAGCATCCTGGCTCTGAGGAGGCCATCCAGGCTGCCAGGGTCAGGTGGTTCCATGCCTTAGGCTGCTGCCTGGCCCCTGGCTGGCTGGTGAGGGTGGAGTTACAGAGTCGTGGAATCAGAATGGTTTGGGCGGGAAGGGATCTTAAAGATCATCTAGTTGCACCCCCTGTCCTGAGCAGGGACACCTTCCCTGTCCAGTGATCCACTTCCAAGGATCCAGGGACAGCCACAGCTTCTCTGGGCAGCCTGTGCCAGGGCTTCCCCAGCCTCACAGGGAACAATTCCCTCCCAATATCCCATCTGACTCTGCCTTCTGTTAGTTTTAAACCATTCCCCCTTATCCTTTCGCTCTCTGCCTGTAAGCAGGCTTGCATGGTATCCCTGAAAGTCTGTTTTTAGTAATGGACTGTTAGTACTCTGGGGAAATGTGGCTGCTGGAATTCTCCATGAATTGCATCTGTGGTTCCCAGAGGAGGAGCAGGACATGGCCGTACGGGACCGGGGACTGTTCTACTATCGCCTGCTGCAGTCTGGGGTGGAGGAGGTGAAGAGGGTCCTGTGCAGCCCCAAGTCTGACCCCTCCCTGGGGCTCCTGGGGGACCAGAGCAAGCAGCCTGTCAATGCCTGGGCTTTGGACTTCAACACTCTGGCCACAGTTTATGGCAGAGAGCGCTGGGCACTTGCCACTGCCCAGCAGCCTGTGGAACCCTCTTACTCCTGCTCTCCTTGTGCTGACTCCAGGAACAGAGACACAGGTAAACAAACCTGCCTCACCTTCCTCTGGGAGCCATTCTCCCCTTGCCAGCAGATCACAGAATCCCAAAATGGTTTGGGTTGGAAGGAGCCTTGAAATTCCTCTTGTTCCACACCCTGCCATGGGCAGGGATCTTCCACTGTCCCAGGCTGCTCCAAGCCCCATCCAGCCTGGCCTTGGACACTTCCAGGGATCCAGGGGCAGCCACAGCTGCTCTGGGCAGCCAGGATGGTCTCCCGTGGGTCTGTTTGGAAGAAGGTCAGAGTGCTTTGGGAATTTGGTGTTCTGATCACCTAGTGCAGTGTGTGGCTGGTCACTCACTAGCCCAGGGAATGCTGCTGGTGGTACTGGGATTCCAGCCTTCCTCTGCTCCATGAAATGGGAGCTGGGAGCTGCACCTCAGGTGTTCGTGCTTTCATTTCAGAGTCTCTGGTGTCTGAAGGGAATAAGGAAGTCCTCGAGGTTCATCCTGATACTCCCATGTCTGAAGGGAATAAAGAACTCCTCAAGGCTCATCCTGATGCAGGCAGCCTAAGCTTGATTCCTGATGTTTCCCTGACTGCAGAACAGTTTGAGAAGACCTGGCTGAGCCTGGACACAAGCTGCCAGCTCTCTCTGCCCTGGTGTGGGCCTGTCCATGCAGACACCATCCAGACAGCCCTTCGTGTTGTGCACATCCAGACCATTGCCATGAGCAAGGCTGGAGCCCAGCCCTGGAAAGCTTATCTGAGTGCCCAGGATGACTCAGGCTGCCTCTTCCTCACTGAGCTCCTGCTTGAGGCAGCAGATTCAGAGCTGCAGGTTTCAGTGAAGCAAAATGAAGCAAAGCCAGAGGCACTGCAGTGCTTCATCTCAGCCTTGAGGACAGTCCTGGAGGCAGTGGCTGGACTGGAGTCTTGATTGGTCCTTTCTCCCAGCAGGATGCATGCTCAGGGCACAGGAAAAGTTGATTGCTCTGGCTTCTTTTGCCATGCTCAATGCTGGTTTGGTAAACTGCAGAGTTTCCAGTTTACCTGGAAAGCCTGGGTGGTGTGGGGGAAGCTGCAGCTGGGGAACAGGGAGGGTGAAGGGTCTGCCCTCCCCCTGGGCTGGGGAAGGGACAGGGTCACTCTGGTGTGACTCACAGGGCTGGTGGCACATCCGTGGTAGTTGTCATGAGGCACAAACGTCACTGATGGAACCAGAACTGAGCAGAATTCAGGGGTGCGTTTTGGAGAGGTTTTTTCCCCTGAGAATTATAAATAATTTTAAAAAAACCCAAAACAAAACACCAGAGGCACCAGGACTCTGCCACTTATCTCACATTAAGAGGAACAGTGCAGTGAGGAGAGAATATTTCATTCTTGGCTCCCTTTAGATTTGTTTTAATTTGCTGTCTGATTTCAGTAGCAGCTTCACTTGGGGGTGAACAGAGCTCTGCTGTGCCAGAGGAGGGTGGGCAGGGTACATCCTGCTCACTGGAACCAGCATGTTCCAAGAGACAGACATGGGTTTTTAATTGGAATGTGTTACTGAGGTGAGAATTGCCCTCTCTAGAGTTCCCCCCAGCTCCCTGTGCTGTTGCCAAGCTCTTTGATGGAGGGTGAGGTACATACTGAGATTGACCTAACAGGGCTTTAGGGTACTCTCTGAGGAGCACAAGCTTCTTTAAACCCTATTCTGCCAGATTCCTTGTAATTTTTGATTTCTTTGAATGATTTGATTGTACCCTGAAATGACACTCTGTCTTCCATGCACTTCACTGAAATCCTGTCACTGTTAAACAGACTTCTGCTTTTCCTAATAAAAACATGAATCATTCTTGGCTGATTTCTGGAGTTTCTTGTTCCTTCAAACCTCAGGGCTGTGATGTGGAGTGATCTGATCACTGCTGTGGATCAGGAGCTGCAGCCCAGCTCCTGCCTTCTCTGACCTTCCTTGAAGCAAAGTTTTAAGAAGCAACTGGGCAATAATTAATCTCAGTCTCAATTGCCAAATTACTGTAAATTATGAACCTGCAGGTGAACTCAAAGGCAGATCATCAGTCAGCTGTAGCAGGACTCCTGTTAACAGTTCCCACAGCTGTGTTGTGTGCCTGTCTTCAGGGAGAGCTGCACTGGAGCACTGGCATTATGCAGTTTTCAGGGAAAAATAGCTGAGAACTTGCTGGCAATCCATCCTTTACTCTGCTGTGGCCACACCAAGATTGGGCTCTGTCTGGGAAGGGACTTGGAGCTTCTTTTATCCAGACCCCTTTCTTGAGGAATGAGCAGGTCAGCAGACTCCAATACCTTCTAAATACTTATTTCAGCTGATCTTAACAGGAATGACTTAATTTGGAACTAAACCATGCCCAGGAGCATGGCTTTGCTAGACAAAATCCTATTGGAGTCAGCACCAAACTTCTGCTTCTCTGTCTCAGGGTTTAATTCCTTAACTCAGGAGCTCAGTTTGCCCCTTGAGTGAGAATCATAATAATGACTGATGGGCCATAAAAAAGCAGTTTTACAGACCCCACTTGGTGTTTCCCCAGGGGAAGGGATGCAATCAGCCTGGGAAAGGGTTGCAGTGGCTGTTGGGTCACTCATCCTCTCCACTGCATCCTTCTCTTCCTGCCTTTAAACCTGCCTCAGATTGTTTCACTCAAACACATGCACAGGAGGATTTGGTTTGTTTTCAGGAGATCTTGGACTGTTGAGAGAAAGGACTCTGCTACTTTCCAGAGGAGAACTTGGACTTTTCACTGGTGTAACTGGAGAAAAGCTGTTGAACTCAACACTAAGCAATGTGTAAAAGAGATTCTCCGTCACTACAGACAAAAATAGTAAAATTTGTTGTTATCAATTGGTTTTTCTTCTTGAGTTTCTGCTAAATTTAGCCATAAAAGCGGGCTTCACTCATACTCAAGGCCTCCAGGTTAGTGCTTGGTGCTGCAGACTCAGCAGGTATTTGTTTTAAAATGTTTCCATTAGTTATTCTAAAGGTCCCTCTTCCTCTCAGGTGACTCCAAGGCTTATTTCTGCAAAACTAGCTTTTGATATTTTAAACTAAGAGTGATTAGCAGCCCTTTGCCTTTTAGCTACTGAATACAGGAGTCCTGGAGCTGCTCTGCACCCCATCTGCAACAAAACACAGAAGGGGACACACTGAATGGCCCTGGTTACAGTCAGGGAGAGAATCAGACTTGCTTCAATGAGTCTGAAGACTGTGCAACACATGAGGTATTGGAAATATGGAAGATGTGATCCTCATATCTATTGGGGGGTGTTTTTGGTTGAAATTTGTTGGTTTTAGCTTAGTTTTGTTGAGTTTTCCCCACTTCATGTAGAGATGGATGGCCTTTCCAGAACTGTGCTCTCTGCCTCCTCTTCCCACCTGGGAATGGCCTCCCCTTCAGTTTTGGGTTTTTTCAAGTGTTAAACAGTGAGAGAGGTGAATCAGGCTGCATGATTAACTTGACTTCTACAGTCTGCTGGAGTCAGATGTGATCTCTGTGATCCTCTCTTTTGGCAAAAGCCATGAGATGTGGGGAATGGTGGCTGGAAGAGTTGACCTGAAGCACATGGATGGTTTTCCTCTGGAAGTCCTGCAGTCCAGGGCAGTAACACCTGTTTGGGTGTCAGCATCTGCCTGAAGAATTCCTTCAAAATATTTTACAGTTGATGTGGAAAACAGGCTAGAAATTCCATCCTTGGAAAGTGTCCAAGGCCAGATGGACAGGACTTGGAGCAACCTGGGATAGTGGAGGGTGTCCCTGCCCATTGAGATGAGCTTTAAGGTCCCTTCCAACCCAAATCATTCCGGGATTCTATGTTAAAAGTGTGAAGGGGAACTGTGGATTTTCCATGCTGTTTTATGGACTCTTCCAGTCACATTCCAGGTTTGAAGCCTTCCTGGTGAAGCACAGCCCCTTGTGATGTGAATGCTCCACGGTTGCCCCCAGGGTACCCCTGGCAGTGATGGCTGGACATGGTGCTGAAGGAATTGGGGTGGTGGGGGTTTGATCTCGTGTCCAACAAGCCTCTACCCTTGTCCTCAGTGCTGCCCACCCTGTGCCAGGTGGGGGTGGCTTGAACAGAGGGTGCCAGGGCCCCTTGCCCCGTGTTCTGTTGTGTTGTTTGACCAGGACTATCTGCTACGCACTAATTTCCTTTGGGGCTGTGATGAAGTCAGAAAACCACAGGCAGCGCTCCCCGCCGGTGCCTTCCGCTGCGGATCACTTGACATGTCCCTTCCCAGGAGGGCCAGGCCAGGCACGCTCCAGCTCCGGCACCATGGACCAAAGGGGGATCCTGCTGCAGAACCTGGAAAGGGCCCAAGGCAAGAAGAGCAGCCGAGGAGAGTTTGCAGAGGAGTTTTTGGTGAGTTCGCTCAAGGCTTGGCTCAGTGTTTCAGTTCATTGCGCAGGGAATCGTTCAGTCACCTCTCAAACCTGTGACAGTGAGATTTTCTAGGAGTTTTATAGCAGACACCCAGAAGTTAACTGGGCTAAGAGGAATGTAAAGACATGATAGGAATTTAATAGTTTGCATTTGAACTGTTTGCTTTTTAACTCATTTACCCGAGTGCTTCCTGTTTTCTGCTGGGTGAATGAACTTGTCGGGACATGGTTTCACTTTGCCTGGTAACAGAATTGGGGGGACAGGGAGGAATATGGAGCCTCTGCCCCTTCTCCCCATTGCAATCTGTTAGACCTCTGGCACACGAGTTCCTGTCAGGGATCTCCGGTTTTGCTTTGATTTAGCTTGTCCTTGTTTCTACAGAGCACAGGCTGCCCAAGGCAGCTGTGGGTGCCCCATCCCCAGTAGTGTCCAAGGCCAAGGGTGGACACGGCTTGGAACAACCTGGGACAGTGGAAGGTGTCCCTGCCCATGGCAGGGAGTGGGATGAGATAAGCTTTAAGGTCCTTTCCAACCCAAACCATTCTGGGATCTCTGTGCTCTACATCCAGCAGCACTCCTGGCCCCTCCTGGAAAATACTTTCTTGTTCCCTCGAGGCAAAAGCTGCACAAAATGCTGATGGCTCCCACCACCCTCTGTGTTCTGCATTGCCCTGAATCTGTGAGCTCTCTGATACATTTTTTGGTTTGGGTGCCAGGGGTGAGGCTCAGATGCCAAAGCACCATCTCATGGTTAAAGCTGGTGGTTGGAGGTGGCTCTTGGTGTATCAGCTGGAGGCAGGTGGCCCTGACAGGCTGTCTGGGCTGCTCTGAGAGGCAGTGACATTGCCCAGCTTTCACAGACACAGGGAAGGGTAAAACTGGTACCTCTGTGAGATCTGAGACGTGTCAAGCACTGGACTGACCCCGGCAGTAGGCTCAGGGTTACTGAGGGGTCCCCACAAGCTCCAGCCCTGCTCTGTTGTACCAGCAAAATCTGGCATTTCAAACACTTGGGGAAAGCTGAGTGCTTGGTTTCCAGGTGTCTGGGGTGGAGGGAAGTGATTAATCTGAGCCTGCAGTGACAGTCTGTTGTTCCATGGAACAAAGCGCTGTCACAGCCTGCTGAATTTCCCCTCTCTCTGCCGGGGTGTCTGTGTGTGTGAGGCAGCCAGCTCTGAGCCCTGGTGCTCAGCCTGGTTCCAGCAGCCTGATATATTAATTTCTGATCAAAATGGCAGGTGGAAAGGTCAAGGCCGCATTTCCTGTTGTAAGGGATGAGATCTTCTCAGAGTCACCTGATAGGCGGCCACTTTTGGAAGGCAGTGGCCTCAGCAGGCTTCTGTTTCCAAATGTGATAGAAACATTCTGTGCCATTCCTCCACCCCAATTCCTCCCCTTTCCTTGTGGGACCAAGCATTTTTACGTGCAAATTGTGGTGATGTTGCTATGAATGACAGGGGGTTTGTTACAGTCCCCTTTTTCCCTCTGTGCAGTCTCACAGCTGCACACTGCCCAGGCTCCCCAGGGAATGGCCACAGCCCCGAGGCTGCCAGAGCTCCAGGAGTGTTTTGACACTGCTCTCAGACACAGGGTGGGATTTTGGGGTGTCTGTGCAAGGCCAGGAGTTAGACTCAAGGATTCTTGTGGGTCTCACCCAGCCCAGGATACTCCATTGTTGCCCTCAGCTTTCTTGGTTTTCTTTGTTTGGAATCTTGCAAGCAGATTCTCACGCAGCCTCAACACAAACAATGTATATTTTTAGATTGTTTTCCATATTTCTCCTCTGAGAGGAGAATTGATTGATGGTGGTGTTCACCATCCAGGTTGAAGAGGTGGTGACCTAAATGACCAATCTCTTGCCTTTGTACAAACTGTATATAAGATGGAGTCGGATGAGGAAGAATAGAGAATATAGAAGAAGATAGAATAAAGTATCATTAGCTTTCCCTTCATAAGCTGCTGCCTGCCTCGTTCCTTCTGCGGGTCCGATCCTCCTACACATGGACCCGAGTGTGGCATCCTGCTACACTCCCTGGTTCTGTGATTCTCACCTCCTTTTTCATACCTAGGCATTTCCCAGGTGGTTTTGTGTCAGATTATTCAGGGACAGAAAAGTCAGATGATTCAGGGCCTTGGCTCTGGGAAGACTGGCTTTAGTATGGAATGAGGGCCCTTCCATGAAAGCTTTCCCTTGAAGCTGGGGGTGCACTGGAAGGAGATCAAACACCAGAATTTCTCAGAAGGTTACAGGGATGTGGCTACAAAACCCACCCTGCTCCCATAATTTCTATCCCATTGTGTCTGCCCCATGTTCTTAATTAATAGAGACTGGACATATTGACTGTCCTGAGCCTCCTGTACCTCCTCCCTGACTCATTCCATCAGATCTCTGAGATTTAACTTCTATTGTGGCTGAATTTAATGTTTTGAAACTGCAGTTTAATATTGAAACCCAGCAACCTGGACACAAAAATATGAAAGAAAAAATACAGCGAGAATGATGCTTCTGAAGCTGATGGTAAAAAATAGTGTGTGTTATTTAGAAGCTGGTGGCAGTGAAATAAAATTCTGTGCTTTGCCAGGAGAAAGTTGCTTTAACTCTCCATGAGTGCTGCAGCTTTATCCTGAAAATGAAAGAGATGAGAGATTTGCAGCCCTAAGGGTCTGTCCCAGGACTCCTTCTCTTTGATCAGTCCATGGAGCCACTCTGCTCCAGTTGCTTGTGCTGCCTTACTGACCTGAGCATCGCTGCTTCCAGCTACAGATGGGAGCATCTCTACCAAACTGAGAAAAATCAATAGATTTACCTGTCTTTTCTGGTATCATTTGTTGAAAGTGCTTTGACATTGTCACTCCTCTGATCTGGGTGCCATTTGTACTGAGAGTGGCTCCCCTGGGCCTCGCTCACTTGTGAGGGCGACGCTTTGTGTCACTTCACAAGCCGACGTGTGGGCACTGCCTCAGCACACACTTTCCATCCTTCAGAAGCCTGTGCTGGGGCTCTCAGGTGGTTCTGTCTCTATTCTTGCTCTCAGCAAAGCCACTCAGGAAAGAATTAATGGTGCCAGCCTTGCTTTGCAGCAGCAAATGTGACCCCTCAAGACCTTCATGTGCTCTCTAGTAGCGCGCTGGCTGTAGCACGTCTGCTGCAATTTGTTCCACTCTTTTATCACAGAAGCTGAAGAGACAGTCAACAAAGTACAGATCGGATAAAATCTACCCTACAGCAGCGTCTGAGCAGCCAGAGAATGTCAAGAAGAACAGATACAAGGACATCTTACCTTGTAGGTTGGAAATGGCACATGTTCCTACTGAGCCTTTTGTTTTTCTTGCTTTTCTTGTTCTCGTCCTGTGGTGCTCACCTGCACAGTTGTTGTATGTGAGCATCTCACTGCTGTCTGTTGGCTTTGAATCCTGCTGTTCAGATTTAGGGCTTTGGCTGCTGCAGTGCCTGCTCTGGAGGACTTTGGCCCATATCAACACTGTCAGGCACATGGTGGGATTTCGGGGATGTCCTGTGCAGGGTGGGAGTTGGACACGATGATCCTTGTGGGTCCTTTCCAACTCAGGATATTCTGTGATTCTGTGATATTTCTACAGACAGAAGAAATTCTATTCACTAAGAAACACATCCTCCAGTGATTATCCTTGCAAGCTTTCTGGTTAACACTGCAACCACCTGCATCCAATGGCCTTTGGACAATGATGTCTCTGTGATGTACAAAGCAGACAACAAACCCTGCTGTGGTTTGTCATGGCTTGGTGCAGTGATCTCCAAAGGACACTGTCCCAGGATCAGAGCAGACTGTCTCTTTTGTCCCTTCCAACTTGGAAAACAAAGTAAATCACAAAGTCATTAAGGTTGGAAAAGACCTCCAAGGCTGAGCTCAGCTTTCAAACCTTTGTATCCAACCCCACAGAGCTGGTTAGGTGGTTTTGGGCTTGGCTTGCTGCATGGTCAGAGGGGATCAGCCTTGCACTGGTTAGTGGCAGCACCTGCAGCTCTCCCCTAAAACCTCCCTCACTCTCCAAAAGGATCTTGTCCATCCCCTGTGTGTGTAGGCAGCAGGGCTGTGGGAGGTGTGGGAGGGACATCAGCTGCTTGCACGGCCACCCACCTGCCCTGGATGAGCTCTCTGATGTGAGTGCTCCCCCAAAGCCCCTTGTGCTGCCCTCCACGGGCTGTGACCATGAAGGATAGACACTGACTGTGTCCCCTGCTTTTGCAGTTGACCACAGCAGAGTGAAGCTGTCCCTGATTACATCGGACACAGATTCTCATTACATCAATGCCAACTTCATCAAGGTTTGCCTCTTTTGTGGCCTTTTTGTCCTGCAAAGGTGTTGGTGGTGCCACCTCGGTGGGTTGTGCCAGGAGGAGCAGGTCGGGGGCTCTGGTGAACCAAAGGGCTCTGCAGCAGTTTCTGGGCTGTGCTCAAGGATAACTGATGTAAGAAGATGAGGGAGCCCTCCAGAAACCCCCCGTGCAGCACAGAGACACCGGGCTGGGGGACAAGGGACGCACTCATGCCGGGGGTGGAACAGTTTGTGGTTCACAGCCCCGACTTCCTCGTCACCGTTGCTGCCTTTGGTGGGTGACAGTGGTGCAAAACTGCCTGTGGCCAGGGTCACCTGGGCTGAAACCAGTGCAGAGGCAGGAAGCCTTGCAGTGCTGCACAGCTGGGACCCGCTGCTGGGCTGAGCAATGGGGCAGATCAGTGTGGGACACTGCTCCATCTACAGCTCCACGAGTTTTGGGACTGTCCTGGGCCTACAACCCTTCTCTGACTGACAGAGAGATAGATAGATTGATGGATTGATGATAGATAGATAGATAGACAGACAGATAGATAGATAGATAGATAGATAGATAATAGGAGGTTCCCTTCATTCTCCATGACAGTGCCCAGTGACCCAGGGTCTGTGTAACCTGTCTGCAGAACAGACCTTCCCAACAGGATCAGAGTTCATTCTTCGGCCATCAGCAACAGAGCTGTGGCCACATCACCTCCAAGCTCCCCGAGGCACTGTAAGAACTGATGCTGGTCTCTGGGAGCAGATCTCAGCTCAATCCCAGCTCCCCAGCTTGGCCCTGCCTTTGGTTTGCACATCAATGCTTGAGTTAATGTATGTGCCCAAAATTCAACTATATGAAAGTCCTTCTAAATCCTTAATGGGCTTTGCTGATAGAAATAAATTCAGAGAGAGGAATGACTTTATTTCTGCTGGTGAACTATGCACAGACGTGTCCATGTCTGGTTTGAATGTTGCAGGGTGTCTATGGGCCAAGAGCATACATTGCAACCCAGGGTCCTCTCCCCACTACTGTCATTGACTTTTGGAGGATGATTTGGGAGTATGAAGTCCTGGTAAGGTGCAGATTTATATTTAAATATAAACTTTATATGTCCCTTTTCTTTTAAGAAAAGTTGTCCTTACAGCCAGAAGTCCTTTGTGAGTCAGTGGGAGTGTCAGGGTTTCACTCCAGGTGTTGTGTGTGTCCCACATCTCTCCTGTCACCTCCTCCCACTCATGCCAGGGCAGGAGTCTGCTGGTGGCTGTCCCTGCCTTTGGGCTCTGGCTGGGGAGGTCCTTGTGCTAGGCTGTGGGTGGTGTCCCAGTGTGACTTGTCCTGCAGTTGGGGCTTGAGGGAAGGCAGCCCACAGAGTTTCCTTATCACTGATAAGTACCCACAAGAGATGAGTTTAATTTTACTGCCTGGATAAGAAACTGGTGTTTAGACTTTTCTAATGAACCTTTTTCCTGCAGGTCGTGGTCATGGCTTGTATGGAGTTTGAAATGGGGAAGGTGAGTAGGGTGTCACAGATGGCCCTGAGTGCCAGGGCAGGGGGAGAGATGCAGATTTTTATTAAATCTCATTAGTGACAGTTTCTGTTTGATATAAGCTGGTTTTTGGGTCTCCAGCTGCAAATGGTCCCATGGGAGATGTCCCTGCCTGTGGCAGAGGGTGAAATGAGATGATCATTAAGGTCCTTTCCAACCAAACCAGTCTCTGATTCCATTAAGTTCTTTAACCATTTCCAGTAGCATAGGGAATCTCTCTGGAAAGGGAAAACCAGCAGTGGCAGCTCCAAGGAAGGGGAGGCTGGAGCTGGACAGCAGCAAGAGCTGAGCCTCTTCCCAGCGTGAATTTTGTCCTGAAAAGTGGGAAAGGAGACAGCACAGCTGGGCCAGTGGGGAATAACCAAACACACCCTGCTTGTCCCAACAGAAGAAATGTGAGCGGTACTGGGCGGAGGTGGACGGCTCCCCCCTGCACTGTGGCCCTTTCTCCATCACCTGTGTGAGTGCAGCCACCTCAGCACCCTGTCTCACCCTGGGCCATCCATGGAAAATCTGACTCTGACCCCTTCTTCTGCAGGAGGCTGAGGAGAAGAGGAATGAGTATGTGATTAGAACTTTAAAGGTGACCCTGAACGAGGTAAGGAGGAAAGGTCAAGGCAGAAAATGGACCTGGGCTGGCTTTGTTATATAAATAATATATTAAAATATGGTACATTTTGTGCAGAAAATTTTACATTGCTCAGGCTGCTGAATTAGATTTGACAGTAGCTGAGGGAACAAAGGAAGTAAAAAATTCATTAACTCAGACCTCAGTTTCTGAAGCTGTTTGTCAGTCATGGCAAATCAGACTCCGGGTAAGTGAGGCCAAGAATGTCATAAAACAGCTCCTGCAGCAAAACCAACTGCAAACTGCTGCTCTGCCCTTTGCCTGCTGATGCAGGTGGGAGCTGGGGATGGAGCAGAAATCCAGCTCCCCTTGCCGTGCCAACATCCCAGACTCTGCCACTGCTCTTCTCCTGCAGGCAACCCGCACCATCTACCACTTCCACTACAAAAACTGGCCGGACCACCACGTCCCCTCATCCATCGAGCCCATCCTGCAGCTCATCAGGGACATTCGCTGCTACCAGCCCGATGACAGGGTCCCTGTCTGCATCCACTGCAGGTGGGTGACCTGGCTGCCAGAAGGGAAGGGCTGCTGGCCCCCAGACCCCTGTGCTCCCGCATCCCCGGGGGTCACAGGGCAGGGAAGCTGGCTAAACCCATAGCCAAGCTCCTCTTGTAGGTGAAGGGCTCCTCTGAGGACAGCCAGCACAGTCAGGGGGGAGGGAAGGAGGCAGCAACAGGCCAGCAATAAAATCACAGACCATGGAATTGTTTAGGTTGGAAAAGTCCCTTAAGATGGTCCAGTCCAACCATTCGCCCAGCACTGCCAAGGCCACCACCTAAACCATGTCCTCAAGTGCCACATCTACATGTATTTTCAGTGGTGACCTTACCACTGCCCTGGGCAGCCTGTGTCAATGCTTGGCAATTCTTTTGGTGTAGAAATTTCCCTTAAAATGCAATCTAAACCTCCCCCGGGGAAACCTGAGGCCATTTTCTCTCGTCCTGCCCCTTATTATTTGGGAGAAGAGACCAACACCCAGCTGGCTACACCCTCTTGTCAGGGAGTTGGAGAGAATGAGAATGTCTGGCTCAGAGACCACCACCCCTGGGCATGTCCACGTGTGGCTGGTCACCACAGGAGGGCTGAGAGCTGTTCTCAGGGGTTGAGCTGTGCCTCCCAACCCTGTGCAGCAGAGCCCTGCGTGGGCTGAAGCTGCAGCATCCTGCGGGTCTGCAGGACGTGTGTGGGATGGAAGGGTCACAGGTGGCTGTGGGTCCCCTCCAAACATCCCTGCCAGAACACACAGCGTGCCCACCCCGTGCCCTGGGGCTGTCATTGCAGTGCTGGCTGCGGCAGGACCGGCGTCATCTGTGCCATCGACTACACCCAGAAGCTGCTGAAGGACGGGGTGAGTGCCAGCCCCTCCCTGCCCTCGATGGCCCCTGCACCCCTCTGTCCTTCCCCTTGCTCCCCGCTGCCTTTCAGCCCCTCTGACTGCATTCAGGTGGGTTTCAGGTGGATGGGAGCTCCCCACGGCCTGACTGGAGAAGAGCAGTGCCCGAAGTGCTGATTCCCATTCCCAGTTTGTGCCACTCCTCTCTCTTTAGGCACTGACAGCATCACACCAGTGGGGCAGAATCCCCCCTCCACTGGCTCCCTCTGGCCAGGCCTTCAGCTCACAGCACATGGCCCTGTGCTGACCTTCACTCTTCAATACATCTTTACTGTCTACATTCGTTTCTCTGCACTCACACATCAGATATTCAGTGTTTCCAAACCACCCCCTTGCTTTACTCTGACTCTCCAATAATGGTACAGGCAGTAATCCCTGGCCTCAGGGCAGGTGCTGGGACTCAGAGGAGAGCCTGCTGTCTTCTGTTCTACAGCTCCCTGAACCCATCCAGCTGGGAAATCACTGTCACGTCCTTCGTGCTGCCCACAGCTGTTATAAAAAGAGTATTTTGTGTGGAGCGTGAGACAGGAGGGAGGAGGATGGTTTGTAATAAATAAAATAGCACTTTAGGAAGGCCTTTTGTTAAAAATTATTGCAGTAGTGGATTTCAGACAGTGCTCTGAACTGCATCATTACTTGGAAGCTTTGTGGAATTAGACCTGTCTGTAATTTTTTTATCAGAGAAATCACAGAAATCATGGAAAGATTTGGGTTGGAAGGATCTTAAAAATCCTTTCTTTCCAGTCCCCTGTCACGGGCAGGAACACCTTACACTACCTCAGGTTGCTCCAAGCCCTGTCCAACCTGGCCTCAGACACTTCCAGGGATCCAGGGGCAGCCACAGCTTCTCTGGGCACCCTGTGCCAGGGCCTGCCCACCCTCACAGGGAAGAATTCCTTCCCAATATTAGATCTAAATCTCTTTTAGTTTAAAACCATTTTGTCTTTTCTCTTTCTTGCCAGATCGTTCCAGTGAACTTCAGTGTTTTCAGTCTGATCCAGGAAATGCGCACACAAAGACCTTGCATAGTGCAGACCAAGGTGTGTTTGTTTGTCACCAGCTGGTCCATACTGGGACCTCACCTTTTCCCCAGGAGGGTTTGCAGCAGGGAAACCCAGAGCAGTGGTGCTGGTGGGAGCTGAGGTGTGGAGCTGTTGTGCAAAGTTCCTTTTCTGAACAGAGCAATGATTTGGCAGAAATTAATTTGGTAGCTGAACGTTTCCTTGTGGACAGCTGGGCCAGTGCTCGCAGCGTGATTTATCAAATGCTTATGCTGTGAAACCAGGGACTGTCCAGGCAATAAAGTGGGAACTTTTCTCAGCTGCAACAGGCTGAAGAGGAAGCTCAGTGCAGAACAGTGTTGTTTGCACACCCAAAAACCCCCCAAAATGCTTCAGTATGAACCCTGTGAGAGTTGTGGCTTCTGCCTCTTCTCACAATTCACACCCTGCACATGGACAGGAAAGCAGCTTCTCTCTGGGGTGGTGCTTGTTTGGGAAGAGGTGGCCATTTACAGGTCCCACCGGTGCTGGTGTCACATTTTCTGTCTGTCTGGAATCAGGAGCAGTATGAGCTGGTTTACGACGCGGTGATTGAGCTCTTCAAAAGGCAGATTGAAGCACTCGATGCCCAGAAAGGTTCTGCTGCTTCACAGGTAAAAGTCCCAGGACAAACACCCTGCCTCTTGCAGCCTGGGCACTCCAGCTCTAACCTCAATTCCTGCTGCAGACCTGGGATGAATTCCCATATTTTCTGCTCCCCTTGATACCCAAACCGAGTCCTTTTTGATGTTAACCCATGAGAATCCAGTTCTTCCCCTGAATGTGCAATGCTTATCACAAACAAGACCTAGATTTTCTTCAGTCTCAAAACCATTTTCTATATATTTTTATGATTGTTTAATGTCATGAGTGAATAGAACAGCACGAATTTTCTACAGCAGTGACTGATTTCCATATGGATGTGCCAGTGAAGTTTGTCTTCATGGAGCGTTTGCAAGCAGCTGAGGGATTTTCAGACCAGGTTGGGAAGGTCCAGGTTGGGAAGCTTGGGATCACNATTTGTCTTCATGGAGTGTTTGCAAGCAGCTGAGAGATTTTCAGACCAGGTTGGGAAGCTTGGGATCACAAGGCAGTGATGCTGAAAGTGTTATCTCATGTGCTAGTGAGGGAATCAGCACTACAGCCTATCTGTGGCAGGGCACAGGGGGAAATATCTTGTGAAAAAACATGGCAAAGTCTCACAAATCTGTTACAACTCTGAGGAAAAGAAAGGTGGTCTTGGTGTGAAGTTGCATATTAGGAATAGCCAAAACATCTCTGGTTGAGGCTTTCTTTGTTCTTGCTGTTCTGTGATTGCTGACGTGAACCTCACTGGATCAAATCCAGGATTGTAATTGCATCACAGCAAAGCCTGGAAGGTCACAGTGAGCTCATTTTGTCAGAAACGTGTACCTAAAGAATTGGGAAGGAGATCTTGCAATGGGACTCATCCCTCAGTTTTGCCATAGGATTTGCAGGACGTTCCAAGCCAGAGACGAGTGAGAAAAAACCTGGAAAAAGTCTTTTTGGACTGGTTAAGGACAGTCTGTGAGCAAAGGTCACACAGGGCTGGGTTGACACAAAATGCAGAGGACGTTTCAAGTCAGGATGTGGTTTTGTAGCTCTTGCCCAAAGCTCTCGCCCCCCTAAACCTCCCTGTCCTCTGAGGACACTGTGCAGAGCATGGGGGTGGTCATGAGCTGGTGTCACCAACAAAACCAGCACCCAGCTTGCCCAGTATGGGTTCCTGAAGGCAGAGTGTCTGCACAGGCTGCCTGCCAGCTCTTTGGCACAGCTGGATGGTTGTAGGGCTCGCTGTACTCTCATTTCAGAAAGGTGCTGTCAGGAGGTGCTCTTCAGGAAGTTCTGTCTGCAGTTTCCAGCTCCACCTTGGTGTCATTTCCCAAGTGCTTTAGTAATTAGAAGTATTTGGCAAAAATCCTAGCTCCTGAAGCAGCACGTTGGTGTTCTTTGCATTGTGCCTCCTCACTCTTGTTTGGAAACTTTTCCTTTCCCTAGGAAGGAGCAGGGCATCCTGTAACCAAGCCAGACCTGACTCCAGTGGAAGATATTTATGGCCTGAGTTTACTCACCTGGTAAGGTTTCAGCACAAGTATCCCTGGCTGGTATTTCCAGTCACCCACACGATTTCAGAGAGATGAACTTTTAGATGTGTGCTTTGGAACACTTTAGCTCTCAGGATCTGCTGCCTCCCCTGAGTCTCACTTTGACTCTCATGTTTGTTCCTAACATAATTCATAGAATCATAAAGGTTGGAAAAGTCTCCTAAGAGCACCAAGCACAACCATTAACCCAGCACTGGCCAGTCCAACTAAGCCATGTCCCCAGGTGCCACATCTACGTGTTTTTTGAACACTTCCATGGATGGCATTTCCACCACTTCCCTGGGCAGTCTGTTGCAATGCCTGATCACCCTCTAAGTGAAGAAACTTTTCCTAATTTCCTAATAATTCTTGCTCTTCTCACTGATGTGTCTCAGCCTCTTCCCTGTGTGCCATTATCTGTCCTCTTATTCTGCCCTGGGCTTTGTGTTACGCAGCGTTTCACATATGAACTGAAACCAGTATAAAACAGCATTAAAAAGTCTCATGAACACGGAGGCTGGGTCATCCCAGCCCTCTGCCTGGAATGGAATGCCCTCACACTGATCCCATCTTCCATTTGTACATTCCACAAGTGCCCCTTGCTGCAGGAATAGCAGTTCTGAGGATCCAGCTTCCCAATATCAGCAGCTTCCAAGACTGATGGGATCTCTCTGGGATTGCAGTGTCTACTTTCTGTAAATACTTTTGCTTTTTGGTTCAGTTTCCTGACATAAAGGGGCCTCCTCTGTTTACCATTTAATAGTGTTGAAATAGCGCACGGTCCTTCCCTGTGCTCCTTGCTTGAGGCTGGGCTGGGCTCTGCATTCCTGAGGGAATTGCTCCTGGGAGCAGCGCTGTGGGCTCTGTTAGTGGGCTAACATTTTCTGAGCCCTCCATGGCTTTGTCTCCACACCACTTTATTGTGCTTTTACTGCAGCTCAGAGCGAGAGGAGCAGGCTCCACACCAACATCCCCCTCCGCAGCAGGATGGGCACCAACACCTCCCTCCGGTGGCACAGAGCAAAGCGTCCCTGCCCTCGCTGTGTGCCCCGGGAGCACAGCACAGCTCTGCCCGAGGAGTGCCCCCTATCAGACAGGCCATCTCCTTCGGTGCTCTGAACTTCAGCAGCTGCAGGAAGGCAGCTGCCAGCAAGCCTTGGGGTGCTGGGGATGCCCCTCAGAAATGCCGCAGCTGGGAGCGGGAGCTGGAGCTGGACCCAAAGGGAGCAGGCAGGAGGGGGCCTGGTGCCAGAGCACCTCTGGCATGGACTGTATCGACCCCTCTGGCGCTGGGGCAGCAGGGAGAAGGCTGGGAATGGGATGCAGGGGATGCCAAGCCTGTCTGGAGTCCACAGTGGCCAAAAGCTGGTCACTCGAGCCTCCAGGATGGATTTTCCCCTGTGGACCTGAACCCCTCCAGACAAGCAGCAGATGGCCCCTCAGGCCACAGGAAGCAGAGGCAATGCCCTCACCCTCACCTGTGCTCAGCAGAAGACCCCTACTTCTCATCACTCTCTCCGGATGAGCCGGTGTCCCCTGTGTTTCCCTTTCTGGAGGGGCAGGATGAGCTCCTCCCCTCATGCTCTGCCAGTGCCCCACTACAGCCCACCACAGCCAGCTCCCCATCATCCCACCACGCTCCCCTGAACCAGGAGAGGATCCTCCCCTCGGGTAAGTGCTACTGGGACAAGGGGACACTTGGGACCAGGTTTCTCTGGACTTGGGCCTGCTGGAGGGAGTGGTCAGTGTGGTCATCTGGTGTCCAGGCAGGGCTGTAGCTGCTCCTCAGGACTGGGCTCTCATGGGAGCTGAGGGAGCAGCTGGTTTCATGCTCACACTCTTTTCATCCTGCCTGGATTTTTTTTTCCCACTAACATTTTTAGAGCAGCATAATTTTGCTGTTTGCATTACACAGCTGCTCTGAACCACTGTCACCTCAGAAACAGCTCTCACAGGGAGGCAGAGATGGTGCTGACCAATTCTTATACCAAAGTGCTTCAAAAAGCATGCAGAAAGCTCCCAGAAATGGGGAACTCCACTCTTTGCTGCAGAGTGTCATGCAGAGGACACTGAAGTCTCACTGAGATTGAGAGATCCAGGAGTTCAGGGGTCCTGAGCAACCTGGGTGACACCCCTCCCCATGGCGGGGGTATTTGATCTAAAGGGTTTTTAAGGTCCCTTCCAACCCAACCCATTCTATGATTCCATGATTCAACACAAGTGTTTTGCCCAGATCTGTAGTCTTAAATCCATCACCTATCATATAAGGAAGGTAAGTATTCCTTGTTCTGGTTACTCCTGGTCCAGTTGGAGATTTCCTATTGTCCACAGCTTTGGCACTTGCTTCACTTTGTCCTGCCCAGGCCCCTCAGCATTCAATGTCACAAAGACATGCTCATTATCCCAGTGCCCTTGGGAAGTCCTGGGAGTTGCAGCCCAAGCCAAGCAGCAGCAGAACCACCAGCTTTGTGCCTGGCTCTGTGCTGGGTTATGCTCATTTTCCTTGTGCAATTGATGCTGGGAGTTACTTAGATGTTTAAGCACGGTTTAGAGGTGTTGAACCTCAATCTCTGGTGCGTGGCAGGGCAGGAGCAGCCCCCTCCCCTACACAGGTCTGTGGTTCCCCTCGTGTCCTGCCATGCCAGTAACCTGTCTGTGTCTCTCCAATCAGCCCCCCAACCACAGCCTGATGATGATGATGCTCCTCCACCCCTGCCCCAGCGCACTCCTGAGTCCTTCATTGTGGCCAGTGAGCCTGGTGAGTGATTAACAACATTAAGTGTGGCTCTGAGCAGCACTGAGGGCTCATCCAACATCGGGGCGGTTCCATAGCATCTAGCAGTGCCAGGGATGAGGAATGATCTCTCTGGTGTTCAATTGCTTCTAGGACAATTTCCTCAGGCCACTTCAGATCTCCAGCTTCCAGACAGAAATCCAAATATTGGAACCTCCTGGGAGTGGAGTGGTGAGTCTCACTCAGAGGGGTTTCATGACCCTGTGAGACTGAGACCATGTAAGGTAATTGAGTGGCTTTTTACCTCTTTTCCAGCATTATTCCTATGCCAACCTCCTTACCATATTTCCTTCTGTGAGAAAGACTCTAGTTTTGGCAATTTGTACCTTACATAAATTATTTCACAGAATCACAGAATCATGGAATGGTTTGGGTTGGAAGGGACTCTTAAGATAATCCCATTCCACCCCCCTGCCATGGGCAGGGACACGTTCCACTAGACCAGGATGCTCCAAGGCCTGTCCAGCTTGGCTCTGAACACTTCCAGGGATTTCAGGGCTCAGGATTGGAAAGAAGATGTGGCCTCAGTCCAGCCCCTACTTATCAACATCTACTTTACTCCAGACATTATTTTTTGGGATTCTAAGACCAATACAGGGTAATAAACATATTGTCCCCCATTTAGAGAAGGATAATGAAGACAGGACATTGGTGTTCTGGTGAGCTTTACACAGCCCTGTGGAGTCTACAGGACCTGACCAAAATTTAGGCATCTCTTGATCATCCCATAGCTGAGTGACAGCTCAGTGAAGTGGAAGAATGAGGCACAAGTCTGTCTTCCTTTACATGACTGTGGAGGTGTATGTGGGAGGGTGTTTGCACATCACATCCTTTCCTCATCTTCTCTGGCTTCCTTGTGTGCAAGAAAACAACATTTGAATGTGGGAATTTTAAATACCTGCCTTGTTTTTTGTTTCCAGAGTGTGAAGCTTTGGAGCCCACGAACAGGTATAAGTTTAACACTGGGATAATCTTTGGAATTAAGACCTGCTTTTTTTTCTGAAACTGCTTTATTTAGTAAATGTGCTTAGTATTTTATCTGTGCTCAGTGCAACAGAAATTGTTGCTAAATAGTTCTGCAACTACATACCAGAACCAGACAGTTCTGCAACCAAGTAAACTGGTAGTTATATGTTTCCTAATCAGCTCCTGCCTTATCCTGTACATGAGGATGTTCCTTGCAGCCTCCTCTTTGTCTGCATGTTGTGTGTTTCCTTTGAGACAACTGAGATAAGCTGGTTGCTTCTAATATATATACCTATCTTATTTTAAAGCTAGGTAACCAACTCTTTTATCTTTGCTTTCTCAGAGACAAAGACAACCCAGGATCGCTCTAATTCTCCTCCTCCGCTTCCTGAAAGAACCCCGGAGTCGTTTGTTCTTGCTGAGGCAGCAAGTAAGTGTTGAGCTCTTTTCTCAGGATGTAACTGAGGTTTTACACTCACACCTAAACCTGCAGGTTTCTGAAAGCATGGCCCACTTGTCCAAAGAATTACCAGGTAGAGCTTCAGCACTTCTCTGCAGGAGAGTTCAGCAAATACAACAAAAATAAACACAAGTAGGGAACCTGCAGAAAATTTCTAGAAGTGCTGCATTAGAGGAGATGAAATGCAACAACAAAGCACTTGGAAAAAAGCAGGAGGATTTGTGAATGACCACTGAAAAAGTATGTATGATGTATGTTCCCAGGTCTGCAGCCTGCTGCAAGAAACTTCTCAAGTCCTGTGGGTTTGGAGAACAAGGGCTCAGAAACATCATCCAAAGAACTCATGAAATGCTTCAGGAGGAGCAAGGTAAAAGAAACAAAAGGTGTGGAAACCATAGAGGGAGAGAAGAGCTCTGGCACAAATCGTGCTGCTCTCTCACTGGTCACTGGGGGAACAGGGCCTGCTTTAAGAGCGCTTGTGTTTAAGGCAAGAAAATAAGAGTAATAAAAATATTCAGGTGTAGAACTGCAAACATTCACCTGTCTGCACTTGGAGCAGGATAACCCAGCCCTGCCTGTGCCAGTGGTTGTGCCTTGGCACTCCATCCACCTGGAGTGCCAGTTCCTCTGGGAAAAAGTTGCTCCAATGGAGTCTGAGTCTGTCCTACAAGGACAGCACCATCACCAGCCTCCTCTTGTTGAGCCTCCTCTTAATTATCCTTGTGAGATTGTACTTTGGGGTGTCATGGTGGAACAGAAAAGCACTTGAGGAAAACAGCAAGAAAAATACAAACCAGAAGCATTTGGGATGACAAGGAAAAAGCCAAAGAGAGTGGCACAAAATTTGCTTTTTATGAAATGTGATACTTTTACATTTATCAGTGAATTCCCACAGTAGCTGATCTATTTATACATGTACATTTGTCAGTGTTCTTATACATGTGCATTTAACAGCAAATTCCCTTTACCACAGTAGCTGATCCTCTGCTTCACACATTTTTTTTTTCTAACTGGTCTTTTTCCTTTTTTTTTTAATTTTTACAGAGCTTGAAAATACTGAAAAATGTGAAAAAAAGTAAGTCTTTCAGGCTAATATCTTCTCAATGGATTTAGGCAAATATGTGTGGGACAGAAATTCCAAGAACCTGAACTTTCCCAGTGTGAAATTCCCCACATTTGGAGGAGGACACGCAGAGCTGTGATAGCTGAGCACCTTCTCACCTGGAGAGCTGTAGCTGTTGTAGGAATATCACAAGGATGCTGTGCTGCCCTTTGGGGACCTTGGGGACAAATTAGCAAATCCTTCAGGTTATTCAAACCTATGTTGCAGGACCTACAAATGGGAGATATGGGTGCTGGGAGAATGTGAGCCCCTGCCTAGATTCTGACCAGGCTATTTGGAGCATAAATAAGGAATTTCTCACTAGAATCCCTGTGATCTAAAATTAAAATGCTCATCTTGAAAACAGGACTGCTAAAAAGGGTTTAAAGCACTTCTGAGCAAACATTTCCTCAGCAGATATTGCTGCAGTAGTAAATCCACTTCCTGTAAATATGGAATTGCACAAATTAAGGAAGGAATTCTCCCCTGGGAGGGTGGAGAGGTCCTGGCACAGGGTGCCCACAGAAGCTGTGGCTGTCCCTGGATCCCTGGAAGTGTCCAAGGCCAGGTTGGACGGGGCTTGGTGCTGGTTTGATAGTTGGACTTGAGGATCTTAGAGGCCTTCTCCAGCCTAAAGAATTCCATGATTCCACAAGTTCAGCTCTGGAATTACCAGTGACCAACTGATCCAGCCTAATTTTTTATTTCTAGGCATCTGCAGTCCATCTTCACTGGCAAAATCATCAGAACCTGCCCCAACAAACTCTCCAAGGTCTTTCCTTAACTTTGGTATGTTTTCCTCTTTGTATTTTGGTAGGAAGAACCTGGTTCGTGGAAGTCTAAATGCCAGGCAGAACACTTACAAACTACAAATACTTAAAATAATGCTTATTGGGTTTTACATATTTAGCTTTTACACATTTACAACTTTATTTGCAACTACAGGATGTTGCTTTTCTGTCGTATCTTAAAGCTTGGGAAAGATCTGACATTACAAGTATTTTCAATTCCTGTGTTATTTTAAGAGATTACATAATCAGCATCTGTAACATACAGAATTTGTTGCATTAAAAAAATATATAATTTCTTCCTAGGCTTTGCAAATCGATTTTCAAAACCTAAAGGACCAAGAAATCCACCTCCAGCATGGAATATTTAGATCTGTTTTATAGACTTGGCATTGCAGATTTGTGAAGTCATCCTGAAATACTTGGAATGCCCATCCCAGTGAAGCTTCCACCAAAATAAACACATTGAAAGCTGTTACACGGTATTGGCAGCTCAGGCACTACTTGCACATTCACTGAATTTAAATCTGGAGTTTTAAATTCAAGGATGTAAAAGTACCAGCAACTTTCAGTTAAATCGCAAAGGGATGGAAGGTAAACCTTGGAATACAAGTTTTTCCTAAGGAGGGACATACTTTTGTCATGTTTTGGAATGTAATCACTTCAAAAGGATGGATTTGAGCATAAACTGATGATGGGACCCCGTGACGACTATGGAATGATCTGGAAAGCCACTGGAGCAGAGTGAGGTGGATCAAGACCCTCTCTCACATTTGTAGGTCTACTGTAATCAAAGACACTGAAATGTTTACATTACTTGGACTAAGCGGGAATTAGCATCCCAAATTTTAGAAACAATATAAGCTTTTGTATTTTTCCCCCATCTGAGTGAATCACAGCATTTGTCTCGATTTTGGGGCAATAAGACTGAAGGTGGTGATTGATCCCATAGAAACTAAACCGGTGTAACTGGACCGCACAATTGGCTGACCCAGCTCTTCTTCCATCTGGGAAAAAAAAATCCCAAAACACCACGACAACAAGCAAAATGTTATTGTATTTTAAAAACAATGCTGTTTTTAAGGATCTGTGATCCTCCAGCACAGAATTTCAGATGGGAACAGGAAACATGAGATTTCTCGCCAGATTCCTCACCAGATTCCACCAACCAAGGTGGGATTTGGGGAATGTGGTTAAGAAGAATCTGCTGACCAGAGCTGGAATGGAAAACTCAGCTGGTTTAAAGCTGGGGGAATAGCCAATATTGCCTTTTTTATTACTGTAGTCACAGGTTTTCTTAACAGCAGAAAACAGTGAAAGCCTTTACCCAAATTATATTCCTGTTTTTCCCAGGCTGGACGGGGTTTGGAGCAACCTAATGTAGTGGAAGGTGCCCCAGCCCACGGCATGGGGTGAAACGAGATTTTTAAGTTCCTCCCAACCCTTAACATTCTGTGATTCAATGATTTTATTTCATCCCACTTCCATGGGCAGTGATGGCCTCCTTAGCCTCGCTCCAACACCTCCACATCATCTCCCTCATGGAGAAAGCCTCCGCAGCATCCCGCGGTGGGTGTTTAAGGGATGAAGCACTTTAGAACACGAGACAAACCCCATTAAAATAAAAGTTTTTTACCCCTCCCCACTCCCAGGTCCGCTCTCCCTCAGCGCTTTCCCGCCCTGCCCCCGCTGCCCACGTGACCCGCGCCGCGCGCACGCGCCCTCCGCTCCCGAACTACAGGTCCCAGGGTGCCCCGCGGCGGCGCGTGCGCGGCGGCGCCCGGCGCTCGGGCCATTTAAATGTGTGTGAGGGAGCCCCTGAAATGGCCGCNCGCGCTGCTCCTGCCGCTGTCAGAATCGCCCTCATCGCCCGTTCAACGTGCGAGTGCTGTGGGAGTGAATGTTTCTTCTTTCTATGCTTGCATAAACGTGTGAGGAGCTGCTGGTGGTTTTTTTATTTTTTCGATTTTTAATTGTTGGATTTAATAAGTGGCCTGGGAAGGGATCTCGTGATTCCATACAAGTGTTTCCAAGGCAAGTGTTAGAGGATGATGCCAAGTTCTTTTCAGGGGTGCCCAGCAACAGGACAAGGGAGAATAGCCATAAACTAAAACACAAAAAGTTCCTCCTCAACATGGAGAAGAATTTCATTCAATGAAGGGGGCCAGAGCACTGGAACAGGTGCCAAGGGAGGTCCTGGAATCTCCCTTTCTGTGGGTGTTCCAAACCCAAACCTGTGTCACCTGCTCCAGGTGACTCTGCCTTGGCAGAGGGCTTTCACTGGATGATCTCCAGCGGTCCCTTCCAGCCCGAGTTATTCTATGTTTTGTTTCATTGAAAGGCCAAAATATCTCTGTATTTTGGTGTGTGCTGTGTGTAGTTTTGTTTATTTTTTTTTCTTAACAGTGCAGAGTGATTGTTTTGGTTCTGCTCAGAGATTTGTTATAGTAAAAAGCTTCTTGGAGAGAGCAACACAGATAAAAAATAACTGCAAAAGCTGCTGTAATTAAAAATACAGTGTGGTGAATTGTGCTTGAGGAGTGTATGGGCAGGTTTTGTGCCAAAGATGCACTTGCTTACAGAAGTCAAGTGTCTGTAGAGTAAACTCTAGATAGAATTGTTTTAAGAACGGACAAAACTATTACTAGGAGAGGTTTTTCTCCACTGGTTAATGCTTCCACACCACTGTGCTTGAATAATGACTATAAAAGCTTCTGATTGTAAACCTTTGCAGTTTTATCAGTGTTTATCAAGCAAAAGTTTAGAGCAGTGTAACTTTGTAGAGTGGAGTGTCACTGTGTCAGCTGTAACCCAGAATTAAATTAGGCCTCTTAATGAAGGCTTAAACAGCGTGAAAATGAGCATCAAAATTCCAGATTTGCAAAGGAAAGCTGTTTGCTCATCTGAAGCTCTTCACTGCCTGTCCTCAGCTGTAGGGGTAGTGCCTTTTGGGATGAGACTGTATTTCTTTTCCTGACTATCAGTTTTTATTTTGATATATAGTCTAATTAAATTACCTATTACTTTGACTCTGCTGTGCTTATCTGTGGCTCCAGGTGACAGTGCACACTCCCACTGTTTCTGCTGTTTAATAATGGTTCTGATTCTGTTGAGGGATGTCTGATCATTTTAGAGTAGCAGTTATTGGCATTGCTGTCACTCTGCCTCTCTGCTGAGCCCATAGTTTAGTGACCTATCCACAGCTTTTTTGTGTGTTTGAGGTGCTGGAGGCTTTCTGTTTATTTAAAGGAATAATTAAAACTATATTTCCTTCAAGATTGCCAGGCATTATTCTAATGTCACTTTAGCTTCACCGAATACAGCAGTTACTCACTGTAGTGGTGGCACTCTGCTGTGTTCAGTGGATCCAACAACAACCAGGGCTGCTTTTATCCTGAAAACAGACAAGTGTTCACTGGCAGCTCCCAAATGCAAGGATTCCTCTGTCTGTTATTAGGATATGGCTTCAAACAGGAAGATACTCTGAATTAAAAAGTGTGAGGTTTTAAAACTATACCTAAAATCAGAAATGCTTAAAATAAGCGACCTGTAACAACCAGATGTTCTTAGAAACGTGCATAGGGAAGTATTCCCAACAGCTCAGTGGTGGCTTCAAATTCTTGTTTAGGACAAATGCCTGGTGTGTGAATTGCACGTTCACTCAGTGAGTAAAGCAGTGTCTGTGCTTGAGAGCCCAGTGACTGAGCAAACCTTGCCCTCCTCACATCTGTGTCTTGCAGAAAACCCCATTCCAAGAACCGTTTCAGTTGACTTCAAGTGATACTGCCCTGCTTTTCCTGGTTTCTCTGAAATAGAAAAATCAGGGCCTTTGCTGTTTGCAAGGGCTGCAGCAGCACGGTGAAAACTTGTATTTCAGGTCCTAAGACTATTGTATGAAGTGAGGATTAAGCAATCAGCTCTTTCTTTGCTCCATGAGTAACTCTGTTCCTTACTCCAGGCTGTTATGAAGGTCAACCCTCTCCAGTAATGAGCTCCGAGAGCAAACCAGTAATGATCCAGTTAAACACTGGTTACACTGAAGAACCTGGAGCTGCCTGTGTTTATCACTACACCCTTTCTCATAAAACAGTGTAACATGGTTTTTTTCTTTAACTTAAGTGCTCTAAGAGAATAAAGAGAGAATACCCGTGTGCAGCCAAAGAAAGGAAATCTTATTAGGACAAAGCCCTGTGCTGAGGGGAAACAGTAAAACTTTAGTTACTGCCTCTTTGGTCAGGTGTTGCCTTCAGCAGCAGGTTGTTCTCATCCCCGTGGCTATCCTGCTAGCACAGCTCCTGGAGATTTATGGGCATTGTTGGATGAAATGGTTCTTTTGATTCAGGCACATTAAAATCTTGTCTTGGCAATTGAGTTTTTTACAGCTGGAGCATCAAGTTTTCTAATTACCTTTGCCCTGTGTAAAATGTTATTTGAATTAGTTTTTATTCTTGAAAGAAGAACAGCTTAAACTGTTCTATTTTCCCTGACAGAACTACTTCTTTACATTTTATCTCTCAGCCTTTTAGAGGGTTGATTAACCTCAAAAAATCCCCCAAACAACTGAAACAGGCTCTTAATTTCTTTCTCTCCATTAACTGAATTGTTAACTCTAAGACTGAATCTGTTGATGTGATGATTTGGGTCCTTTAATTTTAAAAGATCAGCAATCTAAGATTTATTTAAGTGTTTTTACCTCTAAATGTAAGTAAAGCTTGTAGCTCTTCAGTGCTACTCTGTTTGCTTCTGTATCATGTGTCCAAAAGCAGGGAAGTGTTCTGTAATGAAAGTCTTAATGTTTAAATGTTACACATACTTGTTTATCCTCTTCCCCTGTATGGCACTGCTTTAAATGTCAGAAGTTATTAATGTGCTTAATTATAGATGTTCTGAAATACAGACTCCTTTTAAAGGTATTCTAATAAATCTGTTAAAAATTGAAGTATTTTTAAAATATTAAGCTAGAATTTTGGAAGTTTTCCTTAATTCAAGGCTTTATTTGTATAATTATAGATACCCTGACTTTTGACTTAATTATACAATCAAAAATGCAATGTTTTACATTTGGTCAGTCTCCCTGGGAATAGATCCCTTCAGCGAGAGGCCTGAATTCTTTTGGGGTGAATATGCTGCAACTGCAGAACTCTAATCTTCTCTTTATTGTTGCTGCCAGAAACTCCAGATGAAAATGGCAAAACCCAGCGAGCTGACAGTCTTATTCTGAAGAAGATAAAGAAAAAAAAGAAAAAGAAACACCGGGAAGATGTGAGGGGAAAACGTCTGAAGATGTACAACAAAGAGGTGCAGACAGTGTGTGCTGGGCTCACTCGCATTGACAAGGAGACTCTGTCTCAAGGACAGTGTGACAACCTGGAGATGAACAAGGAATCCTTCAGGTACCTGAAGGATGAGCAGCTGTGCAGACTGAACTTGGGCATGCAGGAGTACCGGATACCCCAGGGAGTGCAGACCCCCTTTGTGACACACCAGGAGCACTCTGTCCGCAGCAGCTTCCTCAAGACTGGCACTAAATTCAGTAACTTCATTCACGAGGAGCACCAGTCCAATGGAGGTGCCCTGGTCCTGCATGCTTACATGGATGAACTCTCATTTTTGTCTCCAGTGGAGATGGAGAGATTTGCAGAAGAGTTTCTTGCGTTGTCATTCAGTGAAAATGATAAAAATGCAGCTTACTATGCTTTAGCCATAGTGCACGGAGCAGCTGCCTATTTACCAGACTTCCTGGATTACTTTGCTTTTAACTTTCCAAACACTCCAGTGAAAATGGAAATTTTGGGCAAGAAGGACATTGAAACAACAACAATTTCAAATTTTCACTCTCAGGTAAGAATTTTTTGCAAGTGTAAATGTTTCACAATACCTAGATTTGATTAATCTCAGTAACCCAGAGCAGACATGATTTAAAATAAACAAGTCACAGATTTGTTCTCTAAGCAGATGAAGAAAGGTGATGTTAGGACTACACTGCTGTGCTGTTTATTCCTACTTCTGCTTAAAGCTTTTCTGTGCTCCCTGCTAGTTGGTGAATCACACCTCAGACACTGCTACCTGTGACCTGAGGAAAGATCTGCACTGAGCATCTTTTTCTTCTAAACTTGGAAAAACACTGAGATTGTTCAAAACAACAGCCAAGTCTGTCTCAAGAGTTGCACAGACTGCAAATGCTAGCACTGCTTTTCTAGTCAGTAGAGCTGAGGTTTGTTTTTGGGGTCCTGGGGTTGTTGTTGTATGCAATGACATTACTTTTCATGTTTTAGTATATCTGATTCACAAAGTTTTTAACATCATACTTCCCTCAGTGCCTTATGCTGTTTAAACTCTAACCTGAAGGTGGTTAGAGGATCTTTTTAATTGCTTTGGAAAAGAAGTTTCATTTTATTTTACTCCCTTGGTTTCCGTGGTAGGCTTAAGCTAGTTTAAATTCTGCAACTGTATCTCCATGTAACTTAAATGGATGTAACAGTAAAAACTAAGCTAATTTTAAGATTCCCTATGAAAATCTCTTGGATTTCAGTCTTGTGATCAAATTCAGAAGTATCTGAGTATACCACAAGATTACAGTTTAGATAAATTTCTTTTTGATGGAATAAAGCTTCTTTCTGTTTAGTCTGAGAATGGATCCAAACTGCTGATTACCTTTAAGATCTTTACTCGAGATGTTAATTACATTTACTAGTTCACCTGTTGGGAGGATAAATCTGAAACTCTGTAGTGGAGTTCAGTACCATAGGAACACACTTTTAACAACAGCTTTTGAAGTGTTAGTGCCTGTGGATGGGCTGTTTGAATCTCTGCAAGGTTTACCAAATGCTTCTAAGCAAAGATTGGAAAAACAATTTGTGCATTGCAGAAAGTTACTGCATGGTCACTGTGAAGGCTTTGAATAGCATTAAGTGAATAACTGTGACACTTGGCTTTTTGTTTGACAGTGATTTGCTGCTGCAGTACTTATTTTAACCAGCTTCTGTTTCTTGGTTGAAGTGATTCTTTGTGCTCACAGAGCTGTGTGTGGGTGCAGAGTACCCCAAAACAGGCTCTGAGCATACGAACCACTGCTGTGGGCAGTAGCACTTCTGCACAGCACACACCTGTGTGCTGCAGATGTGAAATGTGTCCACAGGTCAGGCTTTACAGTCTTCTGTATTAATGATTTATCTGTGTTCTTTAGTGTCCTGATTGCATTCTGGCTTGAGTACATGTGATGACCCCTGAAATGGCTAAACAGAGCCTCTGGAATGTTTAACAATTGCATTTTTTCTCGGTGAATGTCCTGTGAACACGAATACTGACACTATAAATACATGTGAGGAATGTATGGTAATAAATAGGAGGCTTTGCTGGGTTATAGTCTGCTGGTACTTCAATTAATTCTATTTTAAGTACTGTCTAAACTTGATTAAGATTGAGTCATGACATAAGGTTCAGTTGGTCTAAACCACTTCTCTAAACCCAGCTCCAGCATGACCTGGTTAATCCTCTCTGGCTGAAGTGTGTTAGTGCAGCTCTCCCTGAGCAAACAGAGCAGGGGAGCTGTCACAGGGAGCTGGAGCAGGGCTCTTCAGAGAATACAGATGATGGAAAAGCTGAAGGAAACATTGAAATTAGTGGTGGGTTCACCCAGGCTTTGCAGGCTGGCTTGTGTTGGAATGGAGGAGGCTGCAGTGCCCTGATCCAGGGCCTGGGCTGAGGAACCCTGCCTGTTGTGCTGCTGTTCCTTGGCAGCTCTGCTGAGGCATGAACAGATTGGCCAAGCTTCACTCTTCACCCTTCTGTGTGAGAATTGTAGAGCACAGAAGCACTTCATAGTTGTGCTTTTGCAGATTAAACATGTTGCACTATTGTATGCTGTAACACTGATTATTTATAATTAAGTGTCTCCCATTCTGGGTTCCTTCTCTGTGCACGAGTTTGTTTTCTGCACTGACCTGTGCTGAGGGGATTTGGAGCATTAGGGAGTCTTGAGTCCTGAAGATTCAGTGTCAAGAAATCAAAATTTGTTCTGTGAACTGCAACCTAATGTGGCCTTTGCACAATATTCAGATGTTTTGTTTTTAGAAACACTGAATCATAGTATTCAAAACAAGGACTTTAATCTGAAGGACTTGGTAAATCTAGTGATAATTAACTGCCTTGCAAGGTGAATTCCTTTATTCTCAGGGCAGTGAGTTTATAGCAAAGCACTCCAACATGTATTTGTTACATAAATGTTTGGTTTCAGCATCTTAAAATAATTAAGCTTGAGTATCCTCTGGATTTTTTGCTTGCATTGGCTCTCATTGGTTCTAATGCTTCAGTGCTGGAGCTCAGCTTCAGTGTGGAGCTGTTCACTTGGGCTGAGAGCTTTGAAGACTCAAATCACTGAGCAGTAATTTGTAAGCTTTCCTCACATAAGGGCACACTTTAATTTGGAAGCTCTTTGCAGTGCAGCTAGAATGAACTCTTGCTTTCCTTATCACTTGTTTCAGTACAACTGCTTCCACTCAGTGAATGGGAATATATTTAGAATTAAAAAAACACTTCTTTTTTTCCCGACTGATCAACTGCCTGATGAATTCTCTCTGTGATCCAAAGAACAGTTAGGCTGTCACAGAGGGTGTGTGGGGGTTCTGGGAAGAGGCCAGGAAAGAGAATTGGGGAAGTAGGTTTTGCATAAGCTGCTGTTCTTTCTGGGAAGAAGGTGGGAGAAGGAGCCAACAGGTGATAACTGGGTACGTTTTCTTACTCCTGCTGTTCAGAACAGGTTACTCTGTCCCTGACAGCTTTGGTTCATGAACCACATCACAGTTTGTCTGCCCCGTGTGAACTTCTCTGATTCTGGAAGGGTAATTTCTTTTTTTAGCAGTAGTACCAAAGTATGAAATGGAGAAATTGTGCATCTGTAGTGCAAACTTCATTTGGTTTGTCACTAAAGCCGTATAAACAATGCCCAGTGGTCCTGGACTGTGTCAGATTTTAGTCAAACATGTCACCCTTGCTGTGCTGGCATGTCACTGCCTTGTTCTTCAGCAGGAACCAGCCTTGTGCTCTTGCTTTCGTCTTTATAGCCAAGTGTTTGTGTGCTTGGTTTTATAGCTGACTTGGCATGTTGAAATATTGTTGCTGTCAACTGATTCATGCTTTTCTTGCAACTGGAGAGAAACTTCTGAGACTTAACCTCATTTGTCTCCAGCTGATGCCTCATCTGTGTGTCCTCTTCTCACCCTGGGCTGCTCACTTAACCCGTGCTGAGGCTGGGGTGGCTCAGGAACATGCAAATAAACACCAGCTCTGGGCCTCTGACAGGAAACACTGCCTCTGTCTGCTTCTGTTCTTACCCAGGTGTGGAAACAGTGGAAACACTGATAGGCACATGGTGCAGCTGAGAGAAAATGTCTCCATGAGCACTCGAGCTAATTTTAAACGTGCCCATACCTCACTGTCAGTGTGGGGTGTGTGGAATGGGGGGGTGTGCACAGCACTGATGGCTGGGTGGCATTTGAAAAGGCACAGGCTGCCTGAGTGGTCTTACTGGCCCCACTGTCCTTTTGCAGCAGTAAAAACAGTGGCAGTGACTGCTCGTGATCCACTGCTGCTTTCAGAGCAGCACAGGGAACAAATTATAGCAAGGGAGGTGCTGTGTAAATAAGTTACTGACTTCTGGCAGCCGTATGAACTGGAGTGACCCCAGCTAAATTCCTAAACAAGAGTTGAAGTTTAAACAAAAATAAAAAACACTGAGAGAGGTTTTAATGGATATAACAAAGTGACTTCAGCTATTTCATCATCTCAGCTTTCTTCCCTGCGATGAGGGGTGCACACAGGTGGCTGTGGAGTGAATGGAGCCAAGAGGGAATCTGGAGCACCTGGTGAATGAATGAAAGGCCAAAGCAGTTTGCAGTGCAGCAGGCAGGGTGCTTGCTCATGGGATACCAAACCACCCAGCTGTAAAGCAAGAGCAAGATGCCTGTTCTTTTAGATACTCATTACATCATATTCTTGAGACCACTGGCCTAACCAGGGGTATTGATGTTTGCTGCTTAGAAGGAATTAAGAATGAGAGAGAAGCTATTTTTAAAAAACTGAAGAAGTTTTTTATGGCATATTAAACTAGTAGATTACATCCCCTGTGATTGAGGTGCTTGAGATGAACAGTACAGCCTGCTGGGGATTGCTGTGAGTTTGTGCATGTTTTCAGTGTAAAAATGTCCTGGGTTTAATTCTCAAGTCTATATTCCTTTAATTTCTATTAAAAACTGGCAAAGCATTGAAATCCAATTTTTCCCTAAAGTATTTATACTGTTTACTTTAAAACTCCTGAGTTCTTGTCTATTTTTTCATTGTTCCAGTGCATTAAAGAAAAACAAAATTAAAGCTTCTCATTTTTCATTTCCTTTGAAAGCATTACAAGGAAATACTTCATATGGAATTATAATTCATTTTAACTCATGACAAACACCTGTAAAATACTAGTGACTCTCACCAGGTGGTTTCAGTAGCACAGAACTCATCTGGAAAGACTCTATCTCTACTTACATAAACAGTGCCAGGCAGTTAAACTTCACTGGATAAGGACCAGAGTGCTTCAGTCCTTAGTTTTTCTGTAGGTGCACAAAACTAAAATATTGCAGTGGTGTTCCAGTGCTCCTGCTCTGAGCTACATTCAGTAAATAGAGTGAGCTAAACTCCTATAATTATCTATAGTTGCTGCTGGAGGATAAAATTGCAGCAGTAACTCTATTCTTCCCTTATTAGTCTCTCCTAATTTATCTTTAGCAACTGCATGGAGTAGTTTAATGACATCTAGTTTGCTGGCTAAACATGCAAAACTGAAACTAAACTTAAAGCTAAGCTTCTGCATCCATGTATCTGTAAGTGGAGGTATAAAATGCATCACCCTGTGTGAACATGCCTGTTAAACTGCAAATTTACCAGTAATTGTCTGTGCTGTCCCACCACTCAGCAGTGGAGAGCAGCTGGAGTTTTTCACCCCTAGAACACTGAAGGGTGGTGGGAGGCTGGGGCTCAGACACAGCTGAGTGTGCAAACCAGACTTGTGCTCTGTAACATCAATTAGCTGTGGTATCAACACAGAACCTCCTCTGTGGCCATATGGCACATTCCAGCTGCACTCCATAGGATGAGGCTACAGGACACTGGAGTCTTGCCATTGGCTCTCCTCTGGGAACAGGAAATTGGCAACAAAAGTTTCCAGATGATCTGGGAAGTGGGACAGTGTGTGTGTTCTAGAGGCTGTCCACAAGCTGTGAGATTAAAGTATTTCTGGCCCCAGCACTGACAGCAGGTTCTACTGCAAATGGTTATCCTAAAATTCTTCTCCATGAGCACTGACACCTCTCATTTCCTCTAGTTTTTGTGCAGTTTTCTATGTATACTATAACAGTATCACCAGAACTACTGCTTGAAGGACACTGAGGTTTTTTACTGCAGTCCCAGGGGAAGGACCTCAGGGACAGGACTGAAATGAGGAATGTGCATGTCCCAGGAGCATCCGGTTTGAAATGCAGAAGCAACAGTCCAACTGCACGAACTAGTGGAGAGTCGAAGCTTGCTGGTGAAAGACTGAGTCACAATGAAACCTTGTGTGGTTGTTTTCTCAAGTTAGCCTGGAAGTGTTGAATTGTTCCTGAATTAGTCAAATATTCACTTGCTGTTATTCAAACTTCAGGATTTCCTGTCAGTACAGGCAGGAGTCCTTTCTCTTCTGTTCTAAACAGTGCCTGTGTGTATTCCTAAAGGCACATCTGCTGGAACAGATGTGGATGAGTCCAAGATTCATCCCAGCTGTGTTAGATGAGTTAGTTTTACTCTCCTGTGGGAGAACTAAAGCTGTGGTTGTGTCTCCTGTCTGGCCCCCAGGTCAATCGGACGTACTGCTGTGGCACCTACAGAGCAGGACCCATGCGCCAGATCAGCCTGGTGGGAGCAGTGGATGAAGAAGTGGGGGACTACTTCCCAGAATTCCTAGACATGTTGGAAGAATCTCCATTTCTTAGAGTAAGCAGTAACTTGTGGTGTGTTTCAAAGCACTCTAGATATTTAAACAATTGTTAGGTTTCCAAGTAATTGGAAACTGTAAGATATTTTATTGATGTGCTTATTTGAGCTACTGAGGTTCATTCCTTCCTGTGTCGATTGAAAGGCATGGAATGAGGTGGCTACTTTAAAAAAAATCAAGTTTATTAACTATACATGCACTACATTCACGTCCACTTCCCTAAAAACTATGCTTGATAAAATTAGCTTGGAATATCTTTTTCCTCTCAAACTTAGTTTTTATGCAATTCTTTTGACAGCAGCTTTGAACCAGTTTTACCAAAGGCATCATTTAATTTTTCTATCTCACCCAGTGTTTTGTGTTATGTGTGTTTTGTGGGTTGTTTTGTTCCTGTTTTCTTTTAGATGACTTTGCCCTGGGGGACTCTTTCCAGTCTCAGACTGCAGTGCAGGTCCCAGAGTGACGATGGGCCCATCATGTGGGTGAGGCCGGGAGAGCAGATGATCCCCACAGCTGATATGCCAAAATCACCCTTCAAACGGCGCCGGTAAGGTTTGGGTTTCCTTTTGTACTCGAGGCAAAACATTGCAGTTAAGTCTGTATCAGATTTGAGAACAAAAGCAAAGTACTTGATGTGTGTAACTTACTCTTCAGAGGACTAATTGAGATTTAAGTTTCACTTTCACTTTGTTTCAAATGGGCTCAGCTGATAAAGCAAATGTTACCTGTGGTGGTTATTTTATTTCACTACTTCTGACGGTGTCTTTCAGTACTTCTCACATATCCTAGATCAGTGCTTTAAGATTAAAACCTCTTTTTATTATCCTTCAGGAGACTTAATTCATCTTATTTCTGTGGCAAGAACCATTTTGGTGGTAAGGGCAGGTGGAATGCTGTAAAACAGCAGAGATCCTCCCACTGCTCATGCTGCATTCTAATGTCAGTGCTGAAGCACATGTAACACTGCCTGCCCAGGAATTATTGTGTAGTCTTGCTTTCTGTCTCCGAAAGAGTGTTGCAAAACAAACTTCAGGAGATTTGGAAGCAGGATTTAGAATTTGGAACCAGTATTCTAATTGTTGTTTCAAGTAGAATTTTTGGATGTACTCCCAAGTAACTGAAGCTCAGCTTCTGTAAGATAGCTCTGTTTTACATAAATACAATGTATTCATACAATACATTCTTGGAGGAAGTATTTCAGCACAAGTGAACACAAAAATTATGTGATTTGATTTGTTTTGTAAAGTTTGATCTCATAACCTGAATTGTACTTTGCTGGTTTTGTTTCAATCTTCCACCAAATAAACACCTAGAAAAAAATCAGAGGGAAATGCTTTGTTCCCTTGAATCCTGCAGCACGCAGAATTTTAAGATTATTTCAATACAAATGTTAATTTTTGAGCAGCAGGGACATTTTTAGTGTGTGTTTTTGTCCCTTTGCAGGTCCATGAACGAGATCAAGAACCTGCAGTACCTACCTCGGACCAGCGAGCCCCGCGAGGTCCTGTTCGAGGACAGGACCAGAGCTCACGCTGACCACGTGGGGCAGGGCTTTGACTGGCAGAGCACAGCTGCTGTCGGGGTGCTCAAGGCTGTGCAGTTTGGGGAATGGTAAGTGCTGCTGGAATGCAGCTATCCTTTTTTTTAAGAAAAATACAATTCCTTGCAAAACAAACCTTATCGGGAATGGTTTAAATCCTAAAAGGAGACAATCGCTGGAATCGTCTGCCCAGGGAGGTGGTGGAGTCACTGGTTTAAAAATAAAGCCTGGATGTGGCACTCAATGCCATGGTTTAGTTGATGAGGAGATGTTAGGTCATAGCTTGGACTAGATGCTCTTAAAGGTCTTTTCCAACCTAGTTCATTCTGTGATTCAAAAGCTGCACAGAGCTGAAAACCTCAAGCTGTGTACCTCCTGTTTTCCCATCTTGAGGCAGTAAAAAAAAATCGTAACAGCAGCTTGCAGAATATTTTAGTGATACACAAAAGCCTTAAACTTGGACCATCATCCTTGATTATGCTTTTCTTGAGCAGGTTTATTAATTCTAGCTTTTGTATCTGTAGTCTCAGAGCTCAGTGTAATTAATTTCACAGCTGCAGTGCTTTCTCAGGTCATGCACCCAGGATATTGCTGTTGACCTTGCAGAGAAACTGGACTTGCATCATTGTAATAGCTAGAAATTACAGTAGAAATTGGATAGCATGATTAGCAATATCATTAGAATAAAAGAGGCCAGTATTTCCTATACTCTGGTTCACAGCTGTTGAATAAGGCTCCTCACTGCTTCAACTTCAGTGTGACTTTGTAATTTTACATTTTTCCCTTAATGCAGAATTATTCTGTCCAATTATAGAATGGTAGAATTGAGGCAAATTGTGGTTCCCAGAGCACAGAGAACTTGGATAGTGGCAGTTTGAACCTGGTTCTTGGGCTTTTCAGTATATTGTCCATGCAAATGTTACTTCTGTTGTGAATGCAGCAAAAATGGAGAAAGAAAAAAGGGAAATCTATGAATTATCTCTCTTTTTCAAAATAATACACTATTGAGAAGTGTTGTGACTTTGTGCACAGTGTAACACTGGAGCAGGTCATTGGTTCAATGAAGCTTTCTGCTGGAAGAGCTGTAATGCTCTAACTCAAATACTTCAAAAATTCTTGGATTTCTTTTTGTTCCCTAGGAGTGACCAGCCTCGTATAACCAAAGATGTGGTTTGTTTTCATGCTGAAGACTTCACTGATGTTGTGCAGAGACTTCAGCTGGACCTGCATGAACCTCCAGTGTCACAGGTATCAAATCTGCCCTTGTGACAGCTCATTTGTGGTGTTTCGGGAGGAGTTTCTGACAGATCTCAGCTTCTCCCTAAAGTCAGCCCTTTTGTATCCCCTCAGTTCTCAGCTCTCTTGGGTAAATTTCCTTGTGCTTCAGCATAAAATAGTTCAGCTGGAAAGGGACTTTTTTCTTTTCCTTTCCCCCAAGCTGGGGTTCATGCTGTGAGTCCCAGGGTGTGCTATAGAAACAATCTGTTGATTAAGCCATGTGTGCCTGTTCCTGCTTTTTTTTAATGTCTGATACTGTCTTAGGCTATGGAAGCAGCTAAACTCAGTCCTGCCAGCCCAAACAGTGCAACCCATTGTTGTTTTTAACTATAACTATAGAAACTCTTCATTCTCCTCTCAAGATGTGCACATCAGAAAAATTGTATTTTAAAAGTCCAGTTCTCATTTGAATTTGAAGTTTTACCCATGAAATGGAAACATTCTGATTTAGACATGAATTAACTTGAAAACAGGAAGATGCTGAACTGTTTGAAGAGTTCACCACTAACTTTCCCATCTTTCCTTCTCCCAGTGTGTTCAATGGGTGGACGAAGCCAAACTAAACCAAATGAGACGGGAAGGCATTCGCTATGCCAGGATTCAGTTGTGTGACAATGACATCTACTTCATCCCTAGAAATGTCATTCATCAGTTCAAAACAGTGTCAGCAGTCTGCAGCCTAGCCTGGCACATCAGACTCAAACAGTATCACCCCGTGGGGGAGACTTCTCCAAAAGCAGAAAGCAATTCAAGCCTGAACAGTGATGTTCCTGGAAACACAGAGGCAGAAGGTGAACCCCAAGGTGTGAGTGTAAAAATAGAGTCTGAAGAACCAGGTATAGAAATTCAGCTTACCCCAGGGGTGCTCTCCTCCTCTGTTTCTTCAATATCAGGACTTGTGCAACCAGACCAGGTGGCCCAGCCCCTTCCAGGTTTTAAAATAGAGTCTGATCAGCAACACAATCCACAGGATCATGCAGGCTCTTCTGTGTGATATGTATATATTCAAACATTTTTTAAACAACTTTTTAAAATTTTGATGTGAAGTTATAGTTTTATAACTGGCTTATGTTTTATTGGAGAAATCTTGCCTATAATTCTATAAAGAAAGGTGACATTCCAAAATGTCAAGCATATCTTTTTTACACAGATTATGCAAAATTCAAGTTGTATTTTAACCCCTTAGTACAACCTGTAACAGTGGTCTACCACTTCTTTCTGTTTAAGTAAAGAGATGTTGAATATCTTCTCAAAGTCAGATTGAAATTCCTCCAGGAACATGAAATGATTGAACTCCATTGGTCAGTGTTATTTCCCTACTTTTACTTTATCTCTAATCTTCACCAGAAAGTGATGCTTTTGTAGAAGACTTGCAAAGTGACTTCCCCATCTCATTTTAATTGCTTAAAAAAGTAAAAAAAAAAGAAAAACAAAAAGAAAAAAAAGAGAAAAAATAGAGAAAGCACAGCACTTTTGATGATTTGTGGAATTTTTGGTATGTCTGTTCTTGACATGTTGGTTTATATACAAGCTATAGAAATTGATGTTTCTTACAGTTCCTACAAGGGTGACCTGTAAAAAGAACTGAAGCAAGTGTCTGATTCCTGTTGAAATGCAATGACTTACTGACCTAACACTTCTCATAGCACTGCTTATGTTGTTTGGTGTGAGGGTTTTTGCTTCCAAAATACATCTTCCCTGAACGTGATAAATGCTAGTGTCAAAATTAGAGAACCTCTTGGTAGTCTTGTGGAGGAAACTGCTATTCTTTGAGCACTTTAAGGCTTTAAAATACTTAACCAACTTGGCAGCTTGTTTTGATCGGGTCGTAACGTGTCCAATGGATCCACACTTTCCCTTGTACTGATGCACTTAATATAATAAGCATTGAGCTGATACCTGACTTCCTAGAATAAGGACAGCCTTACTGTGTAAGTTCTGTATTAGTATTTCACAATAAAAAGTCTTTTGGCGTTGGACTGCTTTTTCCACGTGTAGCTCCTGGCTGCCCAGTTACTGTGGAAAAATCAGCAGCACATGCTCAATGTGTAGAGTGTCAGCTATCAGCAGTTTTTAAAGGATCTTTCAATATTTCTGGATGTTAACGTGTAATCTGTATTTGACTTTCACTCACCCCATTTATTACTGCCCTTTCCAGTCATCAAAAGGAAAAGTCCCTTTTCCCTCTCCCTCCCCCCTCCCCACATTTAGAGTACAAGTTGGGGTTTGGTGCAACTTAAGCTGTCTCCAGATAACTTCATTTGTTCTAATCCTCACTGGGGTAGGAAAGATTTGAAACACTATGTTAGACTAGACAAAAGCAAAGATGCTGTGTTAGTTCTGGATGCATCTTTTTAATATCAATTATTACTCTTCTCTTTATAAGGGTCTCTAAAATATGTTACTCTATTATAAATCTTACTTTGTGCAATATTGTTTGTGTAGGCTTTTATATACATATTAGCACCTCAGTGTAGAGGTCACTATTTTAAACTGATAGAGAAATAATCCTCAGAAGATACTGCAGTGATTAGTTAGAACCTGTATTACTCCTTATGTGTATGTATGTATTGTCTTCGGTACAAAAATGAGGACTAGGAAATATTTCAATTTAAAACTAATTTACAGATTGAAGTGGTAGTGACTCGTTTAGTAATCTGTGTAAATAAGGTGTTAGAATGGAAAGCTTTTATGATGAGAAGTAATGTGATTCATGCAGGGGTGTAATTTAATCTTAGCAGAAATTCTAGATGACTCAGCGCGGCTCAGGAACGAGCCGTCAGTTCTCTGGTGGGTTTTTTCCACTTTTTATGTTGAGAGGAATTTCATAGCTTTAATGGTTGTGCAAAGTAAAATTCCTCACAGGCAATAGTGGTTTCAGTTAATCCTTCACATTCAAAGATTCCCCAGGGGTGTTCTTTCCTTTTGACCAAGTCTGCGAGTCTTCCACGTGCCCGTTCCGCTCTCCCTTCCCTGGCAGCCAGCACTGCTCTCTCAGGAACTGTCACACCTGCAGGGGCCAAGCAAGCCTGCAGAGGCAGAACAAACAGAGTGAGAGCCCCCATGCACCAACCTGTCTGTTTATTGGGAAAATTGGAATGGAATGAAATCCATTTGGGAGTCCTCTGTAAATTCTAGTAGCACGTTTTCAAATGGATGAAGGAAGACTAGGGTGGTCTGTGCTACTTTCCAAGCTGTAGCTTTAGTGAAATCTGTGACAACAGCCTGAAAATCAGCCTACAAATACCTGGAAAATGCTCTGACTTCCTCTTGCATGGAGGGGCATGACCAATAACATCATGCTCTCTGTGCTCTGCTCAGTTACTAACTTAAAACCTAATGTCAGATTTAAATGCACATAAATAAAGGTATCTTTGAATGACCTGAATGTTGCTGATGCTATACTATTTTGGAAGGCTGAGGGAGAGAGGAACAAGCTGTTTGAGAATCTCTTACTAAATCCATGCTCAGCTTTGCTGTGCTTTAACCAAACTGGCAGACTTTCAAATTCCACCTCAACTCTGGATGTAAAGTGTGAGAGGGATTGCTTGGGAAGCTGCTCACTCTCCAGCCATTGCTTCAGTTGCCTGGAACAAAGCCTTGATGGGACAAAGGCAAATGTTTTCCAGCCCAAGACCTGTAGAACACTGATTTTTTAACAAGTTCTAGAGCAGTTTAGAGAGGCAGTAATGTGTTCAAGCCACTTAGTGTTTGAGCAGAACAAACCCAGTAAATATTACTGAATATCTCATGTTAAATAGCTGCTATTTTAATTTCTCCAAGATTTTATAAAACAGGTTCCTTAATGAGCTAATCAAACTTTGGCACATTTGATGCCTCATTCTAAAGCTGAGAAAGTTGGGGCTGTTCAGTGTGGACACCTCACAGCCCCTTCCAGGATCTGCAGGGGCTATAGGGAGGCTGGAGAGGGGCTGTTCATCAGGAACTGAGTGACAGGACAAGGGGGAATGGGTACAAATCAAAAGAGGAGGAATTGAGGTTGGACATAAGGAAGAAATCTGATGGGTGGTGAGGATCTGGTTGCCCAGGGAGGTTTGTGGATGCACCAACCCTGGAAGTTTTCAAAGCCAGGTTGAGCAGCCTGGCCCAGTGGGAGGTGTCCCTGCCCATGGCAGGGAGTCAGGACTGGGTGATTTTTAAGGTCCATTCCAACGTCTTAACATTGCTATTCTCAGTGGAAAGCAGATACAGAACAGTTCCTAAATATGAACGTGCTGGTCAGTTACTGCAAATCCTCCATGCTCCATTTATAAGGATCTGCTCTGTGATGTGTTGTCAGGTAGAAAATACTCCAGCTTTGTGCTGGAGGGAGCTGTCACTGACCAAGTGCTCTGTCTGAAACAGAACTGAGGCTTAGGCTCGACTTTAAATCAAGTGCTGGTGACTAAAACATCCCAGGGATAAAGGCAAGTGGCTCAGCTGTGCTAGAAATGGACTTGCAAATGCAGTGTAAAGCTGAAATAGCAGCTGGCTTTGGTTTCCTCTCTCCTCTAGACAAACTCCAGGTCACTCTGTGCAGGTACCTGCCACCTTCTCTTCCAGGAAGGGGGGAACACTATGAGGTGTTCCCAGGGGATTCATAAGGGACACTTTTCACAGGGCTCTGCTGTGCTCTGCCAGCTTTACTGTGTGTTACAGTTCAGTTCCCCTGGACAAGGCAAATTGTCAGAGCTTTCCCCAAATCCTTCACCAAGCGTGACCGCCCCGGTTTGGGGTGTGAATCAGCTGAGTGATGAACTCTGCACTTGCAGTTCCCGGGGAGTGCTGAGCAGCCCTGTGCTGGCTGAGGGGGTGGGAGAGGAGCGGAGGGATCCTTTCCTCTCCCCCAGAGCCTGTTCTGTCCCTTCCTGTGGGCTCTGGGCAGTGGCCAGGGCACCCCGAGCATTCAGACAAACACTCGTTTTCTCCTGATTTCTCTGTACAACGTGTAAAGATACCGACTCCTGTATTGCTGTTTCGTGATTTAATTTGATTTGATTGGCAGCTACGATTATTTTTTCTGTGGTTTTAATTTATCTAAGGTCTCTGCCTCCAGAGGACGTGTACAATTGCCTGGACGACTGTTTGCTTTGTGCGGCCTTAGTGTATTTATTGACATTCGCGCGTGTGCGGGGGCGGCCCCGCGCCCCCCCGCGCTGTCGGTAGCTGACTGTACACCAGTGTCAAACTGTTAAGCTATTTCTTTGTAAAATAGTCCTGCGGAATGCATAGAATTTTTTTCCTGTAAAGTATTTTTTTAATAAACAAAAGTCTGATTTTGTCCTTTACCCGCCTGGNTTTCCAGGGTAACGGGAGCGGGGTCGGTGCCGGGTTCGGTCCCGGGCCAGGGTCGGTACCGGGGCCGCGCCGATCCCGCCGCCCCCCATGGCCTGTCGCGATGCCATTTCATGGTACCAGAAGAAGGTGAGTGCGGCGTGGGGCGGGCGGGCGCGGGCGCGGCCGTGCCCTCAGCCTCCTCTCCCCGCAGATCGGGGCCTACGACCAGCAGATATGGGAGAAGGCCGTGGAGCAGACCCAGATGAAGGTACCGGCAGCGGGGGGTGGCGGGCGGGCCCCGCGCCCCTCGCCGCTAACTCGGCCCTGTGTTCCGCCCCGCAGGGCTTCAAGAACAAGCCGAAGAAAAAGGGGCACATCCAGCCCGATCTGATCGATGTGGATCTGATCAGCGGTGAGCGGTGCTGGCTCTGTTCGTTCCTCTCCGGGACAGGGGTGGCACCGAGGGAGCGGCTGGAGCTGGGTCACAGGATGGTTAGGTTGTGTATCAGGGAAGGTTTCTCCCCCAGAGGGTGCTGGGCACTGCCCGGGCTCCCCAGGGAATGGGCACGGCCCCGAGGCTGCCAGAGCTCCAGGACAGTCTGGACCCTGCTCTCACGGATGCCCAGGGTGGGATTTGGGGTGTCTGTGCAGGGCCAGGGGTTGGACTTGGCGATCCCTGTGGGTCCCTTCCAGCTCAGGATATTCCATGATTCTGTAAGTCCATCACAGCTTTGTGCAGGGTGGGGGGAGCAGAACCTGCCCTGCTGCCGGGGGAGCCCCTGCTCATGAGCACTGAGGCAAAAGGAGCACTGAAAACCTGAGAGCAGAGCAGGAGGAATTGGGGGTGGCTCTGCAGGGGTGGTCGGTGGGAGCAGGGTTGAGTGGGCAGGGAAAGGTCAGAGCCAAAGCTCTGAGAGAAGACCAGGAGCTGCTTCTGCTATGTCTGCTCGGACTGTAGCTTTGAGTGGTGCCTGGAGCTGGGCTGCTCTCACCCTTGCTCAGCCCTGTGCCAGGGCTGGGGCTGCCCAAGGGGCAACTCCAGCCAGGGAGTTCTCATGATTCACAGTTAATGATGGCTTGTTTCCCCTTTAATTCCAAGGCTCTACCTTTGCCAAAGCCAAGCCTGAAATTCCCTGGACATCACTGACGAGGAAGGGAATTGTGAGAGTGGTGTTCTTCCCCTTGTTCAGCCAGTGGTGGATACAGGTCACTTCCCAGCGCATTTTCATGTGGCTCTTGGTGCTCTACATTATGCAAGGTGAGGGAACAGGCCGTGCCATAAGCCTTCTCCTGCAAGGAATGTGGCATCAGAGAATGTATGGATGTAGCTCCTGGGGGGAAATGGGTTAGGGGGGACCTGGCAGGGTGGGGGAGTGGTTGGACTCGATGGTCTCGGGGCTTTTCCAAGCTTAGTGACTCTATGATTTTGTAGTCCATAATCTAAAGCATGAGGATCTTGTCTAGAACCTACTTAACGTGCATTTCAAGGTGTGTGGCACTAGTAATAGCAGAAATTAAATAATAACACAACAAAGCAGAGTAAAAACAAATAGCTGAGACAGACCCTTTAATTTTTGGTGCCATTTCCCCCTTTTCCAGTCGTAGCAGTGGTGCTGTACTTCATGGTGCCTGTTGTGAGTGCCAGTGAAGTGATGGGACCCCTGTGCCTTATGCTGCTGCTGGGGACAGTTCACTGCCAGATCGTGTCCACGCAGGTGAACAGACCTGCAGGGAACAACGGGCTCAGCCGGCGCCGCAGGTGAGCACCTCAGGGCCCTGGGGGGAATGGAGGTGTCCCGAAGGAAACCTGCAGTGGGGTGCACTGTTACACTTTGTGTGGGGACACACAAAGAACAAGGCAGGCAGCAGCAGGTCAAGGGAAAGCTTCTCTATTTTAATTATCTTATATACAGTTTGTACAGAAGGCAAGAGATTGGCTACACAGGTTGCCACTTCTTTGACCTGGATGGTGAACATCACCATCAATCATATTTCTCCTCCTAGAGGGCAAATGTGTAAACATTCTAAAAATATACATTGTTTTCTCGAAGCTGCGTGAGAAACTGGACTGCAAGGTTTCAAACACTTGCAAGCAAGAAAACTGA
>VXBB01002198.1:163820-186226 GCA_013399915.1 Illadopsis cleaveri
GAGAAAACTCTGACACCTTGCTAAGACACTCCAAAAAGCCTTTACTTCCTTTTGTATTTCTTCCTAAATACTGAATGTTCTAGGAGGGATGATCTTGCTTGCTGCCAATAAGATCACCAGGAGGCTTTGACTTTCACTCTCAGAGCCCAATCCATGCTCTTGTGCTGGCACTGAGCCACTTACATAAGAAAAAACCACAGAATTTTCTAGCTAAACTTCCTAAAATGTCTAAAGGTAAACTGAAACTGTTTCCCTATTTGGAAACACCTGCTGGGGGTGTGTGGGGTGCATCACTACACAGGTTGCTGCAGCAAAGATTCCCTCTGGATTTTGTCCCTTGTGCCTTTCCCAGGGATGCCCTGATGTGCTGGGGGTATAGGCAGATTTTTTTTTTTTAAATTTGGAAGTCAGTATTCTGTTTGCATGATTTCAGAAAAATGGCATCCAAAAAGCTGTTCAAATCTCCTTCAGATCTTTTAAGAAAGACCTTGAAGTAGCTTCTTACACCAATTTAATTCTCCTTGTCTTAAAACTCAGGAAGTTACGCAAACCTGTGGGTGTGGATGGGAGCAGTTGGTCTTCTCCTGACAAAACCAGCAAGGAAGAGCAGCCTGGCTCTGCATCTCTGCTGACCAATTTATCCAGTCTGCTCTTCCAGAGGAGGTACGTGATCCCTGCTGGGTTTGTGCTGCTCATGGCACTGGGAGCAATTTGGTAGCTGGAGGGTGAAGGCACAGCATGTGCTGTCACTGACATCCCCACAGCCTGTCAGTCTTTTTTTGAATTGAGACTTTCGTGGTAATGTGGGAAGCTGATTCCTCAGGAATATTTAGTATCTCCTTATTAGATCATATAAAATTAGGCTGTATAAAATTAGATCATGTGAAACCAACTGTTAGATGATCTGTAGAACGGGGTGAAGTTAATTTTTATTTATCAGATAAGTGACCTTGTTTGAGTGAGTGCTCAGATTATACTGCTGTTTTAGCTGATTTCCAAAAGCAATTGTGCCTTCTGGTTTGGACAGTTGTCTCACTTCAGCACCTTCCTTCTCTAAAAGTAACTCAAGGAAAAGGAGAAGAGATTGTATGGGATAATATTTCATTGTTTTCTTCTGATTTCCCAGGTGAATTTCCTGGTGAGTTTCCAGCTCACAGGTGCTTTCCCTTCATGAGGACTTTTTGTCTTCTGAATTACTCTTATTTTTTAAAAAATAAAAATAATTAAAAATTTCCCCTTGATTTAGAAGTTTTAAGATACTATTAGAGTTACAAAAGATGTGTCAAGTGAGGGTGAAGCAGATATAAATCTTTTTGACAGACTCAGCACACAAAGCCCGTCAGCCAAAGAAAATTATTTATCTCTTAGGTGTCTTGTTTGATGCTGCAACTGTGTGACAAGGGAAGATCAGCATGTTTTACCTCAAAGAGTTTTTCCCTGACATAAAAGCATTTAATTATATTTTCTCTCCTAGGAACAGAAGAATAAAGCTGGTAGCTGAGAAAGGGACCGAGACAGAAAGTAGTGTGAATGCTGTGGGTGATGGCATCAAACCCAGACAGGCCAGATCTGAGCACAGGCTGCTGCACTCCAAAGACAAAAGTAAACTTTCTGATGGGGAGAAGAGCCATCAGGTACTGCCAGGGGAGATCCTTTGAAATCACAGTTTCAGTGTGTTCTTTGTGTGCCCAGAAGTGTGTTGGTATTTAACTGTATGGTTTGATCTCATACAAGATATTCCCTCCTTCTGCTGATCTTTGCCTGCATTAGGGAACCTAGAAACCCCTTTCTGCCTCTCACTGAGCAGCTGAAAAGGTGCTGGCACTTCCTTTTCATAATCATAGGACAGAATTCCATAATAGTTTGGGTTGGAAGGAATTTAAAGCTCATCTCATCCCACTCCCTGCCATGGGTAAGGACACCTTCCACTCTCCCAGGCTGCTCCAAGCCCTGTCCAAGCTGACCAAGTGTGGTCAAACACAGGCAGTGCTGGGATGTGTGTTTTACCAAAGTGCTCTCTTAATTGTTGACACTCCTGATCACAAGGTGTTCAGTTAAGAAAGAATGCTGATCATGGCTAAATAAATTGGCCATTTTCAAAAGTAGTAAAATACTTTGTCTTGCAAGACTGAGACATCCTGTGGGGAGAGAGAAAGAGCTAAAGCATTGTGAGCTCTGTTGAAAGCTTTGACACATAAAGATTTTGGGAATTACTCTTGAGTTTCCTCTGGGCCAGTTCTTCCACATGAAGAACTTGGAATAGCTCCTGTGTGGAATTCTGTTGTACTGTGCAATCCCACTCCTCTCTGTGAAGGAGTTTGGAGAGGGGCAGAGCTTGGTGGAGGAGCACAGCCCAGGATTTTGGGTTTGTTACCCCCCAGCTTGTAGATACTGGGGCTTAAGGCTGCTGGTAAGGCACAGCCAAGAGCTGCTGCTGCCTCCTCCTCTTCCTGCCCTTGCCCCAACTCCACCCACCCAAAATTCTCTCTTATTACCTCTGGGGCAAGACAACAGCAGAGGAAAGGAGTTAAAATCTGTGAAGTCTCTGTGATGCCAAGAGAGTTCTGTTTCTGTGTGTTCTGTGGGGATCATGTGCTAGCTCTTCAGGCATTGAGGGCTGTGCCAGGGGGGCAGCTCTGCCTCTGAGCCTTTGATGGGACTCAGGCTGGTCCTTGGTGTGGCTTTGGCTGCATTTGTAGGATGATGGCACCAACAGGGACGGGGTTTCTGATGAGCTGTCGAGCGAGGAGGACACTGGGGCCACAGCACAGAGGATCCTGTTACGCCACAGCATGGAAGGGGCCTCCAGTGACAACAGCTATGAGGAGAAGAAGAAGAGGCCTCTGGTTTCTCTCAACCAGGCTGTCTCACAGGTACCCAGGTGGGGTTAGTGCTGCTTTCCACACCTTGTTTTGCTATGGATAATGAAGTGGTTTTCCTTTGGTCTTAGCAGGTCAAGCAAGCCCTGAAAGTTGCCAGAGACTCTGACAGTGTTGTGGAGTCTGAGCTGGAATCCACATTATACAGGCAGGTATGGTTGTAAAGTCAGGAGAGGGAGCTTTCCCAGGCCTGGAAGGGTTCACAGAGCCAGAGAATGGGTTGGGCTGGAAGGGACCTTAAAGCTCATCTTGTTCCAGCCCTCCTCCATCAGAACAGACAGTTATGAAATGATTGTGCTTCAGAATCCTCAGGTGCAAGGTGTGACCACCTCCCTCCCTGCTGCTTGGCAGCTTTGTAAACCTTCACAATGTTCACAGTCCTGATTGTGCTACTTTGTTAAACAAACCACAAACAAACAACTAACTAAATCTGTTGGCAGCAAAGGACAGTCCAGGCTGCTTCTAATTGCTCCTGTGAATTGCTACAATTGCTCTTGTGGTTGGGAGGCAGTGCTGTGCCTGCAGCTTTTAAGCTAATAAATTTTGATTTTAAAATCACAGCCTATCCTGAGCTGGAAGGCACCCACAAGGATCAAGTTCAACTCCTGTAATGAAGGAATAAATCTATTCTGTGGGACACACTCAGTCACTTCATTATTTTGAGTTTTTGCCCCTGTCACTCACCCTACCTGAAAATAAAATAGAAATATGTGACTATCAAGTTATAAATATGAAGATATATAAATTAATAAAGAATATAAACGAAATATTAAAACAGATTATGCAAAAGGCATAAAAAGGACTTTTTTATTAAAATAAGTACATCAGGTTTTATTTTGTAGGTTGAGAATGGAGGTAGGGAATTAATGGGCTCTGTGTGAGTTCTGGTATAGAAATGCTTTTTCCCAAACGTTGTCTTAAACCATTTCCAGCATGTGGGTGCAACTGGGAGCACTCAAAGCTCTGGGGAGCTGGGGGAAAAGAGGAGGAGAAGGAGGGGGAGGAGGACAAGGAGGAGAAGGAGTAGGAGTAGAAGGAGGAGTACGAGGAGGGGGAGGAGGAGGAGGACGAGGAGTAGGAGGAGGAGGACGATGAGGAGGAGTAGGAGGAGCTGGTTTTACTAACCGTGCGTGGGGCTGTGCCGTGTGACCTTGGCTGCTGTCGCAGGACCCCAGGTCGTGCCTGAGCGTGGCGCCCCGGAGCTGCAGCGGGAGCCGGCGGGACTCGGAGAGCACCCGGCAGGACTCGGAGACCGAGGACATGCTGTGGGACGATCTCCTGCACGGCCCCGAGTGCCGCTCCTCCGGCACCAGCGACAGCGAGGAGCGCTCGGCCCGGGACTCCCGCAGGGACGTGAAGGAAGATGTCTTCCAGCAGGTTGGTGATTTCCATCCAGGAGCTGGGAGTGCTTCTCCCTCTTCCCCCTTGTTGCATTTTATCTTCTTTTTGCCACGGTGGGGTTTAAATGCACCAGACGGTGTTTCTTGTTCGGACTCAGGTGTTTATTAATTCTTATCTACATTANTGTCTTCCCAAATATGAGGGGCACACAAGGATGCTGTTGGTATAAGGTGAACAACCTGGATGAGGCCAGAACCACATGGAAGTCTGGAATGCTCTAAACAAAATCAATGATTCAGTGATCAAGTCCATCCCTCCCCGTTGCACCGCTGCTTATCCCAAAACAAAGTATTTCACCCAAAATGGAATTCTCCCCTCAATCCAATTGCATTCTAGGCAAAGACATTACTTACAGGAGGACAGAAAGAGCTGAACCACCTTTTGTACTCCTCTCTTTTTTCTAGAACCATCTGTTTTGGCTGCAGAACACCAGCCCAGCGTCTGCCAAAGTGAGCGCTCTGATCTGGGAAGGGAATGACTGCAAGAAGGTGGACATGTCTGTGCTGGAGATCAGTGGGATTATCATGAGCAGGGTAAGGGGGCTGTGTGGCATTGCAACCTCCCTCACACTTTAGAAAACAACCACCAAAACCCCTGGCAAGAGTTACACCTGCAAATATTAGGGGCAGTATGAAACTGGTCCCTCCCCAGCTGCAAAGATGGTTGCCCCACATGTTCTAACTGAAAAATTGCCTAACCCCCAATTTAGGAGGTCTCTTGAAGACTGACAAGTGCTGATTATCTCAGATTGCCTCTGCAGGGTGCTGAAGGTGGGGGGTTGATTATTGGGCTGATTGGTTTTGGGTTTGGACTGAAATGGGTGGAATTATTTTAGGCTCTGTCCTGTGAAGGGAAGGGGAACCCACTGCTTGCCTGAGTTGATGTTACCACAACAGGCCTTTTCCTTGATGTAAACACCAGATAATCATCCCAATTTTATTCCTGCTTGCCAGGTTAATGCCCACCAGCAAGGAGTGGGGTATCAAATGCTGGGAAACATCATCACCATCGGATTGGCCTTCCTGCCATTCCTCTACAGACTGTTCCGCACAGATAACCTGGAGCAGCTCTGCTCCATTTCCCTCATGGAGCTTCTGCACATCTTCTGTGGAGCCCCTGCCAGCACCCCTGTGCTCATCCTGTCTGCCATCAACTTTCTGGAAAGGCTGTGCTTAACCTGGATGTTTTTCTTCATGATGTGTGTTGCTGAGAGAACCTACAAACAGGTGGGTTTAAAGGTCCCGGTGCCTTTCAGGATCCTGGAAAGCAGGAATGGAAATGGGATGATGACCTTAAAGCTCATCTCATCCTATCCCTTGCCAAGGTCAGGGAGGGGAGTCTGGGAAGGCTTTTATTCATCAGTCACAGATTATACCCATCAATACCATTCCTGACACCCCTATTCCCCCCCTTACCTGTTCCCAAGGTCTTACTCTGTCCCCTCTCTGTTGCCCAGAGAAGGTGTGGCTGGCCCATCCCTGGAAGTCTTCAAGACCAGGTTGGACAGGGCTTGGAGCAACCTGGGGGAGTGGAAGGTGCCCCTGCCTGTGGCAAGGGCTGGAAAAAGATGAGCTTTAAGGTCCCTCCCAGTACAAACCAGTCTGGAATTCTGTTACAGTAACAGAATGCTATGAAAACAACTGCTGCTAGAGAGGTTGAGCACCCAGGTCTCATGCTGGGCTTCCCCAGTGACCCTTTTTGCCTGGTACCACGAAGAATCCCAAGCAATCTGTTCTGTTTTACATTAATTTATGGTTCTGTTTTAACTTGCAGAGGTTTTTGTTTGCCAAGCTCTTTAGTCACATTACATCTGCTCGGAAAGCCAGGAAATATGAAATCCCTCACTTCAGGCTCAAGAAGGTGGAGAACATCAAGATCTGGTTATCCCTTCGCTCCTACCTGAAGGTAAATTCTGATCTGGGGTTTGCTTATTGCAGAGGGTGTGACAGTGACAGTGACAATGACAGTGCCAGCTGTTTGTGGTGAGTTTTGGCTGCACACTGCCCTCAGCCCTGACCCCATGTCCTTGTTTCCACAGAGACGAGGCCCCCAGAGGTCTGTGGATGTTGTGGTGTCCTCAGTCTTTCTACTGGCTCTTTCAATTGCTTTTATCTGCTGTGCCCAGGTGAGATTTTAACCTTTGTGGTTTATAAAGTTGGGAAAACCCTCCGAAGTGCTGGAGGCTTTTCTTTCACCAGCCTACAAAAGGCTTGAAGGGGAGCTGTTTGACCCCAGAGTAACATAGAGAGTGGAGCATTTTTTAAGAGCTTTGTCATTTTTAGTTGGAGAAAGAGGTTCATACTGTGCTTGGAGATCAAGGTCAGGGGTTTTATAATCATTAGGAAAATTTCAGAATGTGGCCATTTGGGCACAAAGGAGAGGAGACTCTGCCAAGGACCTCAGGTGACACCCTGAGGCTGATTGGGGTGTGCTCTGTAACTACCTTGTAGAAAAGCAGGTCAAGAACTATTACTGGCACCTTTTAACCCTTGACTAAAGCTGTTACAGGCAGCAGGGCCAATGCTGGAGCTGTTTTCTTGGACAGTGCTGTGTTCAGGCAGGTTCTTGATCCCCTGAAGGGACAGCTGCAGTAGCAGAGGCTGGTGGTTTGTAGATACTGTCACTGCTGTGGCTGTTCTTGTAAGCCAGAGGTTTCCAGAGGAAGGGATGACAATCCCAGTCCTGCTGTGTGAGCCCATACTGGTAAAGGCAGGAGCAGCTTACCCTGGCTGAGGCTGCCAGTGGAACAGGACAAGGAAAGGCACTTCATTGCCTGTTATTTGGACAGAGGGAGGGGAGAGGAGGAACAAGGCTCCTTTTCTGAGCAGAAGGAAAAAACATCCAATTCCAAGCTGAAGGCAGGTTAGAAATGAGACCTTTCCCTGTAACCCCATCACAGGAATGATTTCCACTTCCTGGGAAGAGCTGTCAGTGTAGAACACACAGGGCTGGGCAGAGGAGGAGCAAGGGCAGTGCTTGTGCACTTGTCCCAAGAACAGGCACTTTGTCAGTGACATTTGGTGCTTTGTTTTCTCCCCATACAGGTCCTTAAGGGTCACAAAACCTTTCTGAGTGCAGCTTACAACTGGGAGTTCCTGATGTGGGAGGCAGCACTGCTCCTCTTCCTGCTCCGTCTGGCATCTCTGGGCTCTGAGACCAACAAGAAATACAGCAACATTTCCATCCTGCTCACTGAGCAGGTGTCTCCCTTTAACTTGTTCTCCCCTGGGCTTTGTGGTTTGTTTGGATATAATTATTGTATTTCAAACCAGCTTAAATACTGGAATCCAACTTGAAAATGTAGGAATCAACCCTTGTGTTGGCCAGAAGGCACCAAAGCACTGGTCAGCATGGGAGGGATGAGCTGGTCCTGTTGAGACAGACTCAAACTCCAAAATTCAAAGTTATTTTGGTCTCTGAGTTAATGTGTGTTAGCCAAAACAATTGGAAAAGAGTGATGTTACCAGTGCTAAATTCACTACTTCAGGAGTGACAGCAGACTGCAAAAATGGCTCCAAGTTCCCTTAGTTAGGAATCAGCTGGGGGCTGGTGCTGGAATATCAACCCCTGGCCTGTGGTGTCTGTCACAGATAAACTTGTACCTGAAGATGGAGAAGAAGCCAAACAAGAAGGAGCAGCTGTCTCTGGTAAACAACGTGCTGAAACTGTCCACAAAGCTGCTGAAGGTGAGATGCTCTGCCTGAATGCTGGATTTTATGGAAGCAGGGAATTCTGGCAAAGCCATGTGGCCCTGCCCTTCCCTTGGCTCTTGGAGTTAGGGCCCATAAAGGGGTTTTTCAGTGCTGCTGCAGCTGTGACAGGAGAGGGAGCAGCACAAGGCCAGTGTGGGTAATTAGTGCTGTGAACTCTTGATGAGCAGTGGTTTAACTAAGAGAGAGGAGAGGCTGCGGTGAGCACAGCATCTCCTGACTGCTCCAGGTTTGTTTTCCTTCGGCAGCTCTGATGCTGGGGCTCACTGCCAGCAGCAGGGAGAGATTCTTGAAGGAGTGAGCAGAGTCTGGGAGTCCATGGATTGGGCTGGGTGATTCTGCAGCCTTTGGATTCAGCAGGAGATGTCTGTGGAACACTGGAAATTCCTGTACATTATTTAAGAAAGGACCCAGAGGCAGCCCAGTCTGTGGGAGTGCCAGCTAAAAGTCAGAGGATGAATTCTTTGGTGTTGGTGAGTGCTAATGGACCCCTGTCCTTGCAGGAATTGGACAGTCCATTCAGGCTGTATGGGCTGACCATGAACCCACTGATCTACAACATCACACGGGTTGTCATCCTCTCTGCTGTCTCAGGAGTGATCAGTGACCTGCTTGGATTCAACATCAGAGTAAGTGTCCCTGTCCCAGCCAGCAGCACAGCTCTGGGGTCACTTCTGGGGTCACAGCCCTGAGTGAGGCCTGGGTCTGCACTGGGAACCCAGACACCAGAACGTGCTGGGTGTGTCCCCACCTCCCTGAGCCATGTCTGGGGAGAAGTTTCAGTTTCAGTTCCCTTCAGGTGAAGCTGTGAGAATCCAGGGTTCCTCCCTTTATCCCAGTCCTCCTGTGGCTCATCCTGAAACTGGAGCTCACTGAGCAGAGCAGGATGGGCAGGAGACACAGAATGTTACCTGGAGATGAAGACTATTCCTGTTGGACCCAAACTTCCTTTCTTGTCTCTTTGCAGTTATGGAAAATCAAACCATGAACTGGCAGAACATCAGCCCTGGGCATCTCCACCACACACCAGAGAAGAGAACCAGCAGTGTGGGCAGAAAGAAGAAAACTGACAGAAATCTGTAATTCTAATTTTTAACCAGATTCCCACAGTGTGTATCAGAAGTTTTCTTTCTGCTTTACTGCTCTACAACATCCAGAATGAACTGGTCTCATCAGTGATGTCATCCCATGGCATGCACAGAAAAACTGGATTAATGGGGCCAAATCCTGGCAGCTGGCACTGAACCAGCAGGAACTGCTGTGGGACATCAAATACTAAAGCCATACAAGAGCTGCAGCTGGGGGGACACCAATGGCTGTGACTGGGGCCATGTTTCTGTCAAACCTGGACCCTGGGCATGTGACAAGCAGGGACTGAGCCCTCCTGGCCCTGTCAGCCTTCCTGTGGCTGCACTGGAATATCCCAGGTTGAGAATCCTTTGCTGCACTGACCTGGCTGTGCTGAAGAGCTTTTCTTTCCTCAAAGCTCTGTGTGCTCAAGGCTTTGCCTCCACCCTGAAGCACCTCAGGATGCACCAGGTGAATTCCCCCTCCCTGCTGTCAATCCAGCAACACCCAAATCCTGCTGGTGGCTTGTGCTGGGGCTGCTGCAAAGAAATTATCAGTATTTTTTTGAGAACAGTGGTTACAGGAGAAAAAACTTTCAACACACACTACAGGCAAAGTGTTCATGAACTGGAGAATGTTTTGCCACATCTATTCCCTGGAATACTCAGCTTCATCCTGTTCCTGGCTGTGACAGCAGCTCTGCTCCATGGTGTGAGCAGCAATTGCAGCACAACACTGCAATAGAGTCTCACCCTGAACACCTGGGGAGGAAATCTGGGGGGAAAAAACAGCTTTGACAAAGACTTCCTCAGGTTCATGTTTAGAAAGGTCATGGAGAGCAAGGAAACATTTCCCTTCACTGGCTCCAATAGCTTCTATTTATTAGTAGTGAAAAGAGCAAAAACTGAGGAACTTCTCACTCCTTCACAGGAGGGTAAAATAGCAGAGGAATTTTTGGTAGTAAATGGTTTACAGCTATTTTCTGCACAAGGAAAAGTTGTGAGATGTAAAAGGAGGTGACAGTTTTATATAGCAAAATGTGCAAATAAACCTGCAGGACAAGCACTTCATCATTACCAATGGTTTCTACAGCACTTGATGATTTTTATACCAGCTTTTTGAACATCTGTTACTGGAATGGAGGGTCCAGGAAACATCCAATAATAAATTGCATTTGTTTTCCAGAAAAGCAACATGTTTGTGGGTAAAACCTGGGTCACACCCCTGAAAGCCAACCAAGAGCCTGATTTAGACAATGCAGAGCCAACAGGCCATGAACTGGAATTGGGTTTTAAGATCTGTGTAAAAATAATGAGTGATTTGCAGGTTTCTCTCCAGTCAGAACCTCAGGAGTCTGTGTGAAGGTGCTGTGCAATAGATAAATATTTACAGCCAGCACATCCATCCATTGTGTAGCATTCCAAGGCCACATGGATGCAGGAAGCACAGAGAAGGGGAAGGGGAAATCCCACACAGGTAGGACATTGTCAGGTCACATTGACACAGGAACACAGGGGAGGTGATGGCAGGGAAATCATTTCAGTGCTGCCAGCTCCTCTGGAATTACAGGTCTGGATTTGTCACTGTCCTCAGTGGTCAGGGTGAGAGCACACAACATACCCAGCCTCTGGGGAAGAACACAGAATCAGAATCAGAATCACCAGGTTGGAAGAGACCTCCAGGATCATCAAGTCCAACCCAACCCTAATCTCAACTAAACCCTGGCACCGACTGCCACATCCAGGCTTTTCTTAAACACATCCAGAGATGGTGAATCCACCACCTCCCCAGGCAGACCATTGCAATCCTTTATTAGCCTTTCTGTAAAAAACTTTTTCCTGATATCTACAGAAATATCTGCAGAAGCTACTCAGAGTATTAAATATTTCACAGCCCTTCTCCAGCCAGGGAGGATTTGTATGTGTTCTGCTCCACAGCAAACCTCAATGGATCACCCAGCAGCTGAGCACGGTTCAGAGCTGCTTTAAAGCCCTTTGAATTCCCAAAGTCTTTGTTTTAAAAGCTGTTTGAGCAGTCAGCTGTCCTCGTGAAGAATTCCACTCACAACTGCCTCACTGTGCTTCATTAGCCCTTAAAAACATCTAAAGTTTCAAAGCCAAAATGAGATACTCTCTTACTTTCAAAGAGCAAATCCTATCAGTTTGAATTTTGAGTAAGTGAAGCTCAATCCTTTACTCCTTTCTCCTTCTGCAAACTGGACCAAGGGGATCCTTTTCCCACTTTTCTGCTGTCATTCTGCACCTCAGATGTCAGGAAATCATCAGTAAATTATGAATAAAGTAACCCCCTGCAGTGTGTTGTTCTGACAGCCATGGGGCTGATGTGTCAGTGAGTTGTGGGGGTGACATCCCTCTGTAAAATGTCCCTGCCAGCCCAAACCACAGGTGTGAGTCCCCTGTACCCTGTGTGCCATCAGCACTCCTTGATCACTCATTCAGAGAAAATTGTGGAGAGTTCTTACACAGGCAAAAACTACACTGAGGAAGCTGCTCTGGCAGCTGAGTCAGTCCCAAGGTCAGTTTTTACCTCTACAGAGATAAAAAAAATCCAATTCCTAATTAACATAAATAATTAAAGATGGGACTTCAGTCTCAGCTCTACACCCAGGCCAAGGATGTCATGGTGCCACATGTGAAACCAAAGGAATTATGTTACTGAACAGAACCCAGAGTTTTCTGTCCTCACACAGAGGTTTGCAAATCAAATCCCCCTGAAACAAGGAACTGAAGTGATTGTGCTGCATTCAGAAAAAGCATAATTACAGAATTATGTCAAATATCATATTCAGCTCCAGGGTTTTGTGTTGGATATAAAAATCCCAGGAAACAAATCAATGGAGCAGCATCAGTGGCTTCTTTGCTGCCCTGGGACTGACAGAACCAACTCTCCCCTGTTCTCCCTGGCCCAGCAGGAACATGAGGGACTCCTGATGGAAACATGCACCAAGCTCTGGAGAAAAGCCTCACTTCAGCCCAAACCTGCCTTGTCTGTGGCTGGAACCCCCATGGCAAGGATTAGATGGACTGGATACAGGAGATAGCTTGGCACAAGAGCAGGAAGTGAGTCAGGATCACACTGGCAGCAGAGGCAATAAATAACTTTGTTCAAAACTCCCAGCACTCAGAGAAGCAAAGTTGGGGCAGCAGACATGGCCTGCAAAGGGACACAGAGACAGCAGGTCATGGCAGAGTGTCCCTGAAACCATCCACAAGGTCCTCATGCAGCTTAGATAAGGACAAATCAAACACTTTTCCCTCTCTAACCAGTTTCTGAGGAAAAAAAAATTAAAAAAAGACACCTGTGTCCTGGGAACCAATGCTTTAAATGAGCCTCACTGGAAAATTGATTAGAACATGTTCTAAAAGTCACTGTCAGTCAGTCACAGCCATTTTCCAGCCTCTCCTGCTGCTGGGGTGCCCTTACAGCCCCTGGGGACCCTCCATGGCTCAGGAATTACTGGTGTTTTCCTCACTGGAGAATTCCCCTCAGGCTGGGAAGTTCCATCTCTGGTTTCCTTGGGCAGCTCCACGTGTCCCTCTCGTGCTGTCTGTTCACTGTCAGCCTCCTGTGCCTGCAGCCTCCTGTATCTCCATGGAAGGCAGTGGGATACTGGAAAGGCTGGAGATTTTGAGGTTTTGCCTTTTCAGAGGTGGACCTGGCCAGTGAATCATCCTCACAGGTTTTTCTCCTGGAGCTCCTGAAGGGAAGGTTATTCCCGTCAAACACTGGGTAGTGTCACTCTGCAGGGCACCCTTCTGCCTTTCCTGGGGTTTTCTGCTTCTGGTCTTTCCTGGTGATTCCTGGTTTACCATTCCCACCTTTCAGCTGCTCCACAGTCACTTTATCACCACTTGCTGTTCTGCCTTGGATCCTTCCCACTGGTTCTGCACTTCCTGACTTGCTGAGATCCTTTTGGGGACTGGCTGACCTTCCTCCATTTCCATGGAAAACTCTTTCTTGTCGTGATTTCTGTGGTTTTACTCTCACTCCTGGAACTGTCAGATTTATGTAGGGTTTTTTTTCAGGATCCCCATTTCTGGGGCTGTGGAATCCCATGTGGGGGTGACCCTCAGCAGCCCCTGGCTTTGCTGGACTGGCAGATCTCTCCCTTCTGGTCCCAGCTTCCAAACTGCCTTTAGTGACTCCAAACCCAGGGCTGGGGGGACATTCCCATCTGTTCTGTGTCCTCTGAGGTTTACCTTGTTGTCTCTGCTTGTTCCACCTCCTCAGACAGCTGAACTCTGGTAAAGTTTCTCCTGGTGCTGGTAAATAACTCACTGCAGATGGGGAAGCAGAATGGGAAGATGAAGATAATGGTGACTGTTCCTCANGTGACCCTCAGCAGCCCCTGGCTTTGCTGGACTGGCAGATCTCTCCCTTCTGGCCCCTGCTTCCAAACTGCCTTTAGTGACTCCAAACCCAGGGCTGGGGGGACATTCCCATCTGTTCTGTGTCCTCTGAGGTTTACCTTGTTGTCTCTGCTTGTTCCACCTCCTCAGACAGCTGAACTCTGGTAAAGTTTCTCCTGGTGCTGGTAAATAACTCACTGCAGATGGGGAAGCAGAATGGGAAGATGAAAATAATGGTGACTGTTCCTCATGTATTACATTTGCTGGATTGTTGCTATCCCAATCACCTGGAAGTGAACAGTGAGAGATTTGACCAAATAACTTCACAAAAAGTAATAATCACTAAATATTTCACAGTTTCAGGACCTCAGCAACAAATACTGAGTTCAATTTTAAAAACATTATGGAGTGCACATTCTCAAAGCCTTCTTTGCCAGGTTTCTGTATTGTGGTTTTCTAAAACCTCCAAAAACCCTGAGGATGTGATTTTGGGGAAAAAACCAAACAAACCTTGGTGCTCAGAATGCTGGATCCCCGCAGGACTGACACGGTCTGGGATTAAAACAATTTTAGAGCCTACACAGCAAAATTGCAAAATAGAAACTCCCTGACCTACATTGTTTAATAAAGCGAAATGAACTGGAACTGTTATGCTAAAAAATTTTTGAAACAGTGAAAGGTTGGGGTTATTCATAGCTTTCCAACCTTTCCTGATATCCAACCTTTCCTGATATCCAACCTTTCCTGATATCCAGCCTTTCCTGATATCCAACTTTCCCCTGATATCCAACTTTCCCCTGATATCCAATCTTTCCTGATATCCAACTTTTCCCTGATATCCAACCTTTCCCTGACATCCAATCTTTCCTGATATCCAACTTTTCCCTAATATCCAACCTTTCCCTGACATCCAGCTTTTCTTGATATCCAACCTATCCTTGATATCCAACATATCCCTGATCCAACCTATCTCTGATCCAACCTTGCCTTGATATCCAACCTTTCCCTGATCCAACCTTCCTTGATCCAACCTTTCCTGATATCCAACCTATCCCTGATCCAAGCTTTCCTGATATCCAGCCTTTTTCTGGTCCAACCTTTCTCTGATTTAGCCTTTTCTGATACCCAACCTTTCCCTGATATCCAGCTTTTCCCTGATCCAGTCTATCCCTCATCCAACCTTTCCCTCATCCAACTTTTCTTGATATCAAACCCTCCCTGATATCCAACCTTTCCCTGATATCCAACCTTTCCTTGATATCCAGCCTTTCCTTGAAATCCAGCCTTTCCCTGATATCCAACCTATCCCTGCTCCAACCTTTTCCTGATCCAGCCTTTCACGATACCCAGCCTTCCTCTGATCAAGCCTTTCCCTGACATCCATCCCAGCTCCCCTGGCACAGCTCCAGCCCTTCCCTCCCTCGGGAGGAGCTGCAGACCCCGCTGAGGTCTCCTTTCCTCCAGCTGACCCTTGGGGTTGCCTTGCCCACAAAGCCAAGCCCTGGAGCTCGGTGTGACCCCACTAGGAGGAGAAGCAGAGAGAAAACCTCAGCCCTGAACGCTCCCCTCTGGAGTCTCCCGAGCACGAGGGGGAAAAGCTAATTACTGTGAAGAATGGGATAAGGGGAGTTGACAATAGCAAGAATTCCACATCCAATTAAGCCTCCCAGGCAGGATCCGTGCCAGCCCCAGGCCGCAAATGCAGCACAAAGAGAGGCAGAGCCGTGTGCCAGAGGCAGGGAAGCACCAGGGCTGCGGGGAGATGATGGCATCTCATGGGCACCTGGCTCAGCTCCACGCTCCAGCCTCTGAAAATGCAGCCGCGGAGCCCCAGCCATCGTTGTTCTCTCTGCTGCAGCCATGTATTTCGCTTTTAGTGCAATATCCTTACACAAAGATAAGAATTAACATCATATTTTGAAAAAAAATAAATAGGTTTATTTTTCCAGAGATAGCACAGAACAATGTACACACAAACATTCCTTAAAAATTCACTTATCTGGACAGTGATTCTCCTCCCAGCTCTCTGCTCCGCGGTGCAATCTCCTGTTGGGGCTCCTAAAGTGCCTCAAAGCAACTGCTGCTCACAAAAAAAGAGATGAGGACCTAAAGGCAGATTTAAAATCCAGTTTTTCCAGAAAAACATTCCAATATTTCTCTATTTTGACAATTTAAACTGAATTCATCCCAGCTCAGGGTAATTGTTTTGTTCTGAGCCTAAACATTCAGAACATCTTTCCTTCTGACTCCGAGATTTGCACAAAATTCTTTAAGAAATTTTGCCAAAGGGTCTGTAACAGCTCCATTGCAACATTTTCCCTTTCTTTCATAACTACGAGTGTTCAACTGTCCTGAGGAGATAATCAGATTTAAAACACGAGCAAAAACAGTCTGAGAGGCAATTCGGTGCATTTTTACACCCAACTTTCCTACCTGTGTCCACCAGGGAAAGGTTTGGATGTTCTGCTTTTGCGAATTCCCTGGCAGTGCCCTGAGGGATAAGAGTTCCCATATCCCCACACTCTCTGGATGGCTTCCTGTACCTGGGAACAGACTTTTCTGCTTTAATTCTGCTTTTCCTCAGAAAAAGCAACACAATTTTACGGATCCTGACATGAACAGAAGGGTTTTAGCCTGTTTAGAAGTTGAGAAAGGTCAGAAGGGATCAGGGCTGGTCACATCCATGAAATCGGTTCAGATATTCGATTTATTAAAATTTTGTAAGACACAAAGAGCCACGGCCATTTGAGAAATATCTCTCTGGAAAGGGAAGGGAATGAGGACCTGCAGGGCCAGTGGGGATTTGGAGGCCCCAAAAATGGAGGGAAATTGCCAAATTATTTAAGGCACAACAGAGTTTTACTGCCCAGCTCCAGGAAAGGTAAGGAACTGGTCCCAGAGCCACACTGGGGGAATGAGTTCACTGACACGAATTTTAAACTGTTTTGTCTTCTCCCAAAAGCTTAATTAAAATTAAAGTATAATATCATTTTAATAAAACCATTTAAAATCACTTCATATTATTTTCCCGTCCATGGAAAATAATGTTATTGTGCCTTTGCAATAAATGCAGTGCATTTGTGGAAGAAAACCACATTTCAGGATACAAAATGACACTGCTAGTTAAGAATAAGAAGCCACAGTCTATGCAAAAAGCTGCCCCTTAGGTGGCACCTGAATGGCAAATACTGCCCCAAGATGGACTTCTGTGCTGAATTATAAACTGATAATCTCCTTTTTCCTGAAAGGGTTAAAAAAAATAATCTCAAACACCAAAACTAGAGATGTTCCAACCCCGTTGGGTGCAGCACCTTACTGCACTTCTTAATTAAGAACTAACAAATTCTATTAAAATATTAAAAAGTGCTCAAGCATCTTAAAGGGAAGGGAAATTTAAAGCCTATTAAACTGAATTTCTCAGGTATGTGGGGCCTCCCAAACCCTCCACAGCACTGCTCAGTGCCCTTCCTGTGACATCCTTAGAGAGGTTTTCCTCTGGAGATAAAAATATCAACTTTTCCTCCTGGTTCACACTCAGATTTTTAATTCAGAAGCGCAGGCAAGGAAAATTCCATCTGTTGGTAGGAATCCTACAGCCCTGCTCCCAGCTGACACAGGACAAGAGCTGACAGGCTCCTGCTTTGGTGAAAAATGTTAAAAAGTCTCTTCTGGTGCATGGAGGGGATTCATTTATTCCCAGGAAAAGGAAAGATGCCCTGGCTGGCAGGGAGGGAAAGGATCCAGCACAGGATTTGGTGCCAGGCTCAGAGGGCAAAGCACAAACTCTGTCAGGGTTTATGCCCAGTGAGGCTCCACAGAAAGGACATTTTGGGTTTTCTGAAGCTGCATCCTGGGTTTTCCTGGCTGTGGAGCAGCCCTGGGAGCTCTCCCTGACTCACCCAGCTCACTCTGGATTTCCCCTCCGCACACAGGGCTCTGCTGACAGCCGAGCTCTGCTCCTGCAGCTGCATCCAGGGGGATTTAAAAATGGAGATTTATTCCCACTCCAGTGGAACAGGTTCTGCTCTTCTCTCCTTCACTGTCACAAAATTCTTTACCTCTGAAACACTCAACTCCAGCTCCCCTGAGCCACAGATTTCTTTCTGACTGATCTTTGCTCTGGTTTCACCACCGGCTATTGAGGGGGTTTTATTCCCTTTCTTTGTTGAATGTCCCCAGGTTCAGGTTTTATCTCTACATTTCAGCTCCAGATCTGTAATTGAGGCAGTGGGAAAGGTTTTTACACAGAGTCCAGGTAAGGTTGTGCATAAATCATGTCTAGAAACACGATATTCAGAAAACTTAGTTTGGAAACAAGTGAAAGGTGTTCCTGCCCATGGCAGGGGTGGAATGAAATGAGCTTTAAGGTCCTTCCAACCCAAACCAGTCTGGACTTCAAAGATTAAAAGCTGCAGAGAAACAGATCTAATTTAACCAACTCAAACTTCAGCAGCTTTATAATCACCCTGGGCAACTGCTTTGAAGTGTGTCCCTTCAAACTGGAATGAATCAGATTTGATAAAAAATAAAAATCTTAATAGAAAAATAACAATTTATAGAGTTCTCTTTGCTTCAAGCATTAACAAAGAGGAATGTTAAGTCTTTGAAATTCTTTGTAGCAGGCTGAGATGGCATGTTAAATATTTGAAAGAAATGTGAAATTAGAGAATCATCTGCTGGCTTTAGTCACAGTCTGGCTTTAGGTATTTATAATTTAAAAGGTGAAAAAAACCAAAAAATAATGATCAGGAGTTTAATTAAACCCATAAGCAGCAATCCAGAAAAATGAACGGTTGGAAAACAGCTTTTCTCTCCAAATGATTGGATTTTACATATTTACATTTTTGTTTAGAAACAATACCACGGTGTTGTGTGGGAGCTGCCATTAAATCCCAGGCTGGAGATGAGACTGTGCAGTCCCCAGGACTCCCTTTGCTGCTCAGGTGACACAGCAAGGTTTTGAAGATGAATGATTTGCAGAAAAAATCTGTCAAGGGTTTTTCCCACAAAAGAAAAAATTGTCACCCTTTTCCAAGGGGAAGTTTTGGCACAGAGAATCAAGAGATGTTTCTGTTGTATCCCAGGGATGCATCTTTGGGGAATCTGTGTGTTTTAGCAGGGAAGAAAGGGAAAGGTCAGGGTTTAATTGGAGAGGTTGGGAGAGCAGGAGCACCCTGGGAGCACCGACCCCACTGGCAGCAAAGCCCTGGCAGCTCCTGCAGCACCAGAGCCCTGAGCAGGGGGAGAAGATTTTCTCACTGAGCATCATCCCATGGTGCTGCAACCCCCTCAGGAGGGGACATTTCCCCTTGGCTGGAGGACACATGGTCTGGACAGGACCTGTTTCTGTGTCAGCAGCACTTTCCCTCTCTCACACATGGGAATTTCTCTCATTTGACACCGAGTTGGTAATTCTTGTAACTTCTTTTTGGCACAACCACCTCGGCAGGTGCTTCTCTCTGCCCCACCTGCCTCCAGCTTTTCCAGAGCAATGAGCTCTCAACTCATTCACCTTCCAGGAGCTGATGATCCCTGTGGCTCCCACCCAACTCAGGTTATTCTGAGATTCACTCTCTTGAACTTTGAACATCTTCAAACACTCCATTGAAGCAAATAAACACCAGCAGTGACAAACATGAGACTCTGGCAGTGTGGTGGCACCTTTCTTGCTTTCCTCAGCCAGCAGTGTGAGGGTCACCAGGGTGCCACATCCCTGATGGGCTGCAGGAAGCTGTCATGGGAGAGCTGCACCATGGACTGGCTGAGGTCCAGTCCCCCACCCCACCTTCAGCTTCCCACTCTGGCCAGCCTTGATAACCCTCCCAGCCCTGTGAGGAACCACCAGGAGCCAGGAGCAGCCACAGCAACATCATCAGGACTCGTGGAATCCTGGAGTATCCTGAGTGGGAAGAGATCCACAAGGACCAAAGTCTTGCTGCTGGCTCTTCACGGGGCAGCCTCAAGGATCCCACCCTGTGCACGTCAGAGAAGCATCAAACAGACCCAGAATTGCCACAGTCAGACAATCATAGAATATCCTGAGCTGGAAGGGATCATCCAATCCAGCTCCTGGCCCTGCATAGACATCCCAAAATCCCACCCTGGACATCCCTGGCAGCGCTGTCCAAACTCTCCTGGAGCTCTGGCAGCCTCGGGGCCGTGCCCATCCCCTGGGGAGCCTGGGCAGTGCCCAGCACCTTCTGAGGGAAGAACCTTTCCCTGATATCCACCCTACANGAACCTTTCCCTGCTATCCACCCTAAACTCCTCTGGCACAGCGCCAGCCCCTCCCTGGGTCCTGTCCCTGCTCCCCTGCTCCAAAGGGTGGCACTGCTGGTACAGGAAAAACCTGCAGATAATGAGGGATGTTTCACTGGGGGTGAATGGAGACACCAACCCAATAGCACAGCCTTGTCACCTCCAGGCTGCACTGCCTGAGGGAAACACGTGAAGGAAATGGGTCACACCTGCAAAGGGATGAGTGAGCCCGTGAAGCCCCAGGGTTCTCTGGAGCAGTTGGTTTTGCCACAAAAAATGCAGTTTTTCCATTTCAGGCACGGAAAGGGTCAGTACAGAAAGGTCTTGCTGGCCTTGAGCTCCTGTGGGCAGGCTGTGACAGGGGATGGCTGCTGTCCTTGCTAGGTAAAAACCGTGGCACTCTTTCAGGTGACCAGCACTGAAATGTGCAGTTCCTGTTTCTGGTATTGAGCCCCTAGCCCGGGGATTGCCTCAGGAACTACAGGGGTCAATCCTGTGTTCACACTCCATAGTTATGAGTTTACTCTCTGAGGAATCAGCCTCAGCTGTAGGTTTGGAGACTCTGGTTTAGCCTTTCTGGTCATGGGCTCATCAGCTGTTAGTTTTGGGTTTGTAATTCATGGCTCTGGTTTATCCAGGGTCTTGGAGCTATACCATGTGCAAATCCTAGGTTTGGACTCTATGGTCCCAATCCAGGAAGAAGATGACGCCAAATTTGGGGGAATTCATTTCCTGAATTGGGAAGGAACACATGTTCCCAGCATTTGAGGAAGAGATGAGGAGTGGCCCAGGGGAGGCCAAGGCCAGGCAGGCCTGCTTGTTGTGACAGCTCTTGTCTGGGAGCCATCTTTGGCTGCAATGAATTTCAGAGGGAGAATCAGAATTTCAGCCCCAGTGCCTTGAGGAGAAGGACAGCTCTTTTCCATGGCAAGGGAAAAATGCAGCCCCAGAGTTTCAGGTGCGGGTGAGAGGCGGCCCAGGGGAGGCCGAGGCCAGCCAGACCTGATAGTCCTGGAGGCCTCGGACTGGGAGAAATCCTCAGATTTTTGCAGGTTTAGTAGGTGGAATCTCACTGTCAGCCACAGCAGCTGGCTGTGAAGGGTGGTTTTCCTCAGGAGGGAAAACCCAGCACCTCAGAGTTTGGGGAGCAGCAGAGGGGCCACCAGGGAAAGGCCAGGCCCAGCCACACCCAGCAGTGCCTGCAGCTTCTGTCTGGGAGAAGCTTTCAGACAAATATTGGTTTCCAACACCTAAAATTTTAAGACAAATGTTGCTTTTCAACTCCTAAAATTGCCAAAGTCCAAGGATTGGTCCCAGAAAAAAGCTGCTGGGAACCACAGCTCTAGCTGGACTTGGTCTTGCAGGGTCATCCCACAGCTGCTCCCGAGACACTGGGGCACTGTTCTTTTTCTTCCCATGAAAAACAACTGTCTGTAAACCAAAACCTAATCCTGACACTAACCATTAAACACAAAGCTAATTCAAACCCTAATCCTTTCCCCTTATCCCAACCATAAACCCCAACACTAACACCTATATCTAACATTAATCCCCGTACCCTGACCCTAAACTTAACAATGCATCCTAACCCTCACCATTAAGAACCATTTAAAAACCTATTAAAACATAATAAACTTATTCCTAACCCTAAAATCTAACCCAAACCACAAACCTAAGCCTAAATCCTAACCCCTAACACTTAAACCCAACCCTAACCTTAACCCTAATACCAATCCTTACTCAAACCTCAACCCTAACAAGTTAGACTAGAAAGATAAACATCAAGGTGAGTAGAAAGTAGACACTTGAAAAATCAATAGCAAGGTGAATTGAAAGATATTAAAAAGTATCATAAAATACATATCATACATACCAGAAACATGAATAAAAGGAAGGATAGGAAGCGAGTACCAGAAAGATGAATAACAAACTGAATAGAAAGCAGACAATAAAAACCAGATACGAAAACTATAAACAGAGAGAGGAATAGAAAGCAGATATTAGCATGATTGATAGACCATGGATACCCAGACCATAGATACCTAAAATGTGGAAGGAGCCAGTTCCAGGCTGGACTCTTTGTTTCCACTTTATTCTCGATGGTCTTGGAGCGGTTCCTAGCTTTTTAATTTTTTTAATGTGGTTGCTGGCTTTTAAATTTTTTTAGTGTGGTTCAGGTTTGGACTCTTTTTATGCCGTTCTATTTGGTATGTGTGTGTGTGATTTTAATTTATTTTTGCTTTTTTTGCAGTTCTTTGTGCTGCAGCTGTTTGGTATTGGTTATGGGGTGGCAGTGGGGAAAAAAATTTTCTCCCTTAATTTGCATATACAATGGAATATTTGCATAACTACTCATTAATAATTATTCTTCAGGGCTCCATATGGGAGTAAGTGGGGTGGAGAACAATAGTAATAATATTAGAGGTGTTACTCCAATCTGGAGCACTATTTATGGGCTTTATGCACTAGAAATAAAAAGAAGACAAATAATAGCGTCTGGTGTAGAAAACGCCACGCTGCCTGGAGGCAATTTCTAATTTATTTAATATTTTTAATTCTAAAAGTCTGAACAGAAACAGCTCCTGTGTCAGACCGAAGAAGCCACGGACCTAAAACGCCACACGACAGGCGAGGGNCGCCCCCCGCTCTCCCGCTGGGGGCTGGAGCCGTCGCTCTGCCTGGGGAAGGGGCTGTCACCCAGGCTGGTTCTGGGGCTGAGG
>VXBB01002198.1:186318-229938 GCA_013399915.1 Illadopsis cleaveri
CTGAGGGTACCCCTGTAAGGCTCGGGGCATACAGGGAGGATCTGTCCCGGCTGTGGGGCTGAGGAGCTGGTTGGGGGCCCCGGGGTTCCTCCCTGAAATAGGCGGGATGCCAGGGCCACGCCAGGCTATGGGACGGGAATTTTGCTGGTGGAAGGCTTAATGTGTAGGGCAAGGGTAGCGTCAGAGCTGTTCCCTCGTCTGTAGGACAGCGCAGGCTGTGTGGGGGCTCTGGGGACCTCCTGTGTGCCCCCCATGGGGAGCAGGATGGAGGGATCAGGGTGCCTTGGAGGCCTCTTTGGGGTAGTCTCAGAGCCAGGGCGGTACCGTCTTCCCTTCCACAGATACCGAGGAGAACTCATCCTTCCCGACGTCCTTAGAGGTGTCGCCTTGGGTGGCAGCAGCTCTGTCCCAAAGGGGTGTCCTTGATAAGGCAGGGAACCCCCCATTACCCTCTCCTGTGTGGGATGTCGCTCCTGGCCCCCCTGTTCTCAAGAGGAAGGACTGTGAGGGCTCTATTTGTACCTCTCCTGCCTCAGTTCCTCTGGCTGTGATGTCCTGGTTCCTCTCAAGGCACCTTTACTCACTCAGGCATGGGAGAAACAAGTGAAATGTGTGATTGACATGGTAGTTAGGAAGAAGAGGCTGGTGTTGATGAAGGAGAGGCTCCCTGCAACGCCTTGGGAGCAAGGCTGACATGGAAAGAGGGCATCAACCTCTCTTGAGGAGGCTCTCTCAAGTATTTTTCCTGCCTGGTGCTCCTCACTTTTGCTCTCATTTGCCTTATCTGAACCCTGCCCTTCGCCTCCTGGGGTATGGGTGCAGTCTGAAATGCTTAGTTGGCTTTAAATCCTGCTGGGCCAGTTAAATATCTCTTTCTAATGTGCTTTCACTCATCTGCTTGTCACTGTGCAACTCCTTCAGGTTGGCTGGACAATCCATGCCTGTGGTGAGCAAAGGGAGAGCAAGGAGCTCTCTGCTCCTCCTCTGCTGCTCCTGTGGGAGGAGAATCCTGTGCTTTCCCTGGCTTATTTCCTGACTGCTCATGTGTCTTACCCCAAGGTCTCAGCCATGCTCTCAGCTGGTGGTCTGGGACAGCAGCTCTCTTGTGCATCTGGTGATTTCTGAGCTCTGCCTTGGAAAGCTCAAACCAGGTGAACCGGTCTGGCCGGCAGGCAGTCCTGCCCGTGACACTCTGCATCAGGAAGGTTTTGGCAGTGTTCTCTCCTTCTCCTAACTGCCTGCTTGGCAGACATCCTGGATCCAGGATTGGTACCTCCTGTGTGCTGGTTGTTTCCAGGGACAGTCACCAACAGGTCTTCAGCAGCCTGACTCAGAGGGTGGAGGTGGGATGTGCTGCATCCATGGTCACTGGACATGAACCTCCCTTTCTTCCTTTTCATCTGAGCTTTGAGAGACCCTCCTGTACAGATTCTTGGCTCTCTTCTTTCTTTCCCCTGACAATCTGGCAGAGGGAGGCTTTGTAGGGACTTGGATACTGTGTTAGCTTCCTTTTCCATGACACTTTGTGCATTTGGTCACTTAGCTGTATTAGCTTTTATTTGCTAATAAAGTTTATTAGCTTTTGGCCCCTGTAGATTTAAGGTTGGTTTTAAGTGTAGATTTAGAACTGGCAGATGCTGTTTTGTTTTTCCAGTGCTGTCTTGTGGTTTTTGCACTGGGAATTCTCAGCCTGGTAATTTTCTAGGGATGTGTTGGCTGAGTGCTCTGGTGTGTTGTCCTCTGTGATGTGTTGTTTATTCCCTGCTATTTAGAGAGATGGGCAGCCAGGGTCTGCTGGGGTTATTTAAATGCTGTTTTAAAAGGGGAGAAACAGCCTGCTGGAAGTAATTGTGTTTTGTGTCCAGAAGGGCAGGGGTGTTTCATGGCTATGCTCTGCTGCAGTGTCAATTACCCACACCCTGTGATGCTCCTGTGAGGTGTCACACAGGGAGCACAGCCATTGTACCTCACACCATTTGTCACCCCTTGCACCCTACACTGAACATCCAGGTAACAGGAAATGCCTGTCCCAAAGAGTTTAAACTGGGACAGAACAGGGGACTCATCCAGTCAGGCTGGGGACACAGCTTAGATCAGCTTGAGATTCTTTGTTCAGGAGTGTCTGGGTTGTAAGACTTTAAAAAGAGCTGTGTGCAGGTGGGACCCTCTGCCATTGTATCAAACATTGATTCAGAACCCCAGGAAAGGGTTTCCTCCCCCAGCACTGGCTGCCACATCCCCTCCTCTCTCTAACACATATTCTTCATTGCTCTTGTGAAGTCCAGGCCTTCACAGGTGAATCAAAGTAGTTCCCCATGGGCAGCCTGTGGGTCCCTGACAGGGGGAAGGAACCTTGTGCTGGATATCCTGGGACAGTGTGAGTTTGGTACTGGGCATGGGAGAGGCTCTGCTGGCTGCTGTCCTGCAGGAAGCTGCCACATGTCACTGGGAAGCAATGTTGATCTGGAGGGCTTGTTCCTCTCACTCCCCATCATCTCTTTGTTATGTCCACTCGTGGAGGTGGCTCTGCTTAATTGCTGTCCTGACTTCCAGGTGCTCATTAGTCATCACACTCTGTCCTAGGCTTAATCCTCCATGTACAAACTCAGTAATGACTTCCAGCCACAAGGGACAACCACTGCAGTGGGGAGCCCACCCTTAGCTGGGCTGCTCCACCAGGATCTCTCTGTGCTGTGGTTGTTTCCAGCCTCTGCCTTGGCTCTCTGCATCTCTCCCTTGCCAGCTGGACCTGTTGCTTCTGCATCCTCAGCTTGTTCCCAGCTGCACCAGGCTGCCATCCCTCTCTCCATGGCTGGGCTCTGCTGGTTTTACTGCCGGGCACCATCTGCAGCTCCTAGAAACCAGGCCAGCTCTATTGACCCAAGAGAAGCTTGTTCCTTGTGTGCCAGCTCTGAAAGGGCCTTTGTCTCTGCCATGGCATTGCAGGACTTGTTTTCCAGAGGTTGTTTTCCAGGGTGAAGTGGCTGTGAATAGTTCCTCCAATGCAGGTGATAACTCAGGATCCCTGTCTCACCTCCAGAGTCTGTACAAACAGCCGTGAGCATGTTTTTGGTAGCTCCTCTCTGAGGTGATGCTCCCCATGTAGGTCCTGGAGCCCTCAGGCTCCTTGTCCCATGAATCCCAAGGAACCAGGGACTGAGACGTGGTGACTCATTCCAGGCCACATAGGAAGTAGTTGATTAAACCAGGATTTGGACCTGAGTCAAACCACGAACTGTACCAGGCATTCCTTCTCCGTGGCATTGGCTGTGATCCTGAGAGGCCAGCATGGGCTTCAAACCCTAAAGTACATTTATGGAGGAGCCCCAGTGTCACTACCTAGAGTCCTTCCCTGTCCCCCAGGGCCTGGGAGGGTGAATTCCCCAGACTGGAAGTCCCCTTGCTGAGAAAAAGAAGGAACATCAGTGTTTGCAGCAGGTAGACTGAGACACGTGGTCTAAGCTGGTGGTGCAGGAAAGAGCAGATCTCAAATCCCAGCTCAGGCTGGACTGGGCCTAAGAGTTTAAACAGTTTTGCTGCTGCAAAGAACCAATCTTCATCTGCAGTGTGGCATTTTGGATCTAAGGCTTGTAAGTTAAAAGGTTTTTGAAGCTGCTTTTGGTCTTTTATTCAGGTCCCAATAGCAGGCAAGAAGTGTGACCCCAGTTTAGGCTGAGATTATTTGTAGGACCTCTTTTTACAGCATCTTGGGATTTTTCTTCTCCCTTTCTTGCAGCATTCAGCCTGTCTATGGAGCACAGCATCCTCCACTGGATTCCCGGCTCACCAAAAAGTAAGTGTTTGTCTCCTGGAGATGCAGACCACAAGGCCTGGCAGGTTTGGGGCTCAGTTCTGCAGTAGGTGGAGGTCTCCAGCATCCCTGGCACTGTGATATTGAAGGAAGGATAGCAGTGAGGTGTGGTATTTGAGCTCTAGGAAAGCGTGCAGGGACAGCTTATCTGCTGGTGTCCTTTATGGCCAGAAATCCATACAGTAACACCCACATCAAAGGAAACAGACTTTTTTTTTTTTTTTTTAGCAGTGTCTGATCCTTCTGCTCCTCTTTGGAGCTGGAGGAATTAAGGGAAAGGGAGGTAAAGCTGCCCAGCAGCTACAAGGCTGGAGAACTGCAGCAGCCTTGCCAGCAGGAAAAGGCAGAAATCCTGGTCTGAACTGCCTCCTTGTCCCTGTCCCGTGCTGTGTAGTGGCAAAAGTTCCCTGCTTGAGGTGGTGGACTTTGGCTCCTGTAGCTTAAGGGTAAATTCCTTCTGTGGCTGAGGAAAGACCCAGGCTGGTCTGGCTGCTGGGAAAAACTGCAGCTGTTTTGGGAGTGTCCATGGAAGGAGACCTGCTCTGTCTGCCCCTCTGACATGCCTTTCTCCAGGTTGCAAGACCTTTTTTTGGGTGTTAATCTACCTATTCTGTGTAGGGTGGGGGAAGGCAGAGCTGGAGGAATTTTACCTGTCTTCTCTTTGCCCTTCTGAGCCAGGAAGGCTGGCACCTCTCCAGCTATGTGCTGCCACTGTGGCCTCTGAGACTGCTGTCACAGCAGCGTGTGACAGCCACTCCTGGCAGTGGGCAGCCCAGAGAGACTTAACATATTCCTTAGGTCTGGGAGGAGGAACAGAGAAACTGGAAAAGGGATTGGCTGATTGGAGTGAGGATGTGGGGAAAGGAAAGAAAATGAACTCATCCAACAGCACAGCTCTGATCCTGTTCCTCTGGCTCCCAGCTTCATCAAGGACCGCTCCAAGGCCGGTGGGCTGCCCATGAAAAGCAAGAAGGCCTCCAGCTTCCACGAGTTTGCCCGCAGTACCAGCGATGCCTGGGACATCGGGGATGATGAAGATGAGGACTTCTCCTCCTCCTCCTCGTCCTCTTTGCAGACTCTGAACTCTAAAGTGGCCAAGGCCACGGCAGCGCAGGTTCTGGAGAACCACAGCAAGCTGCGGGTGAAGCCCGAGCGGTGCCAGGCTGCCCTCGGTGACCTGCCCACCAACTGCAAGGTCATCAAGTCCAGCAGCGAGGCCCAGCTCTCCAGGACCTCTGGTAAGAGCCATCTTCAGGAGCAGCCTCCTGCTCCACTGCTCTCTCCTTGGCCACTGAACTCAACTGCTCGTTGCTACTCCCACTATAGGCAAGAGGCTGTGACACAGCCCGTAAGCACAACAGAGGCATTTTCTTCCTTTTCGTATCCTGTACTCCAAGGAGCCATTTTCAGAGGCCTGGCTTTAGTGCTTGTGTCCTCAGCTGCTCAATATCCTGCATACAGGCCTGTTTGTCCCAGAGTGTTCCATGATCTGGCTGCTAAGTCAGTTTTGAGATCTGTTAAGTTCTTGCTGGGACTTGCTCTGCTGCTTCCACGGTGGTTTGGTGTGCTGCTCTTAGCAAAGGTCTGGGTGAGGTCATGTTGACACAGCTTGGGCAGGGAATTGGGCAGCAGCAGCTCCTGCTCACTCTGCCTTGTCTGCCTGTGCAGTGAGAGTACCTCAGGAGATGGCACATGCAGCCCATCAGCTCCTCTCTCTGCACTAGCAATTAGCTTGATTGGTGTTTGGATCTGGAGAGCAGAGCAGATCTGAACGTCACTTCTGCCATGTCTCCTGTGTCCTGCCCACGTGTGGAGGGAAGTCTGATCCACTTGCAGCCAGGTGTCTGGATGCAGGAGGAAGAAAAGGAGGCAGAAATGGGGGGAAGTGGTGAAAGAACCACAACAGATGCCTGTGAACTGCTGATCCATTGGAGTGGGCCAGCAGTGCTGTTCAGTGGTGCTGAGGAACAGAAGGGTGAAATCTGCAGTGCCTGACAGTGGCTGGGGGAGCGAGGTGGGGCTGGGGAGGTGGAACCTCCTTCCCCAGCTCAGTGCAGCATCTGCTCCTTGCTAGAGGAGGCCTGTGTGCGGAGCCCCCTGCAGAAGCAGCAGTCCCTCCCCCTGCGGCCTGTCATTCCCCTCGTGGCTCGAATCTCTGACCAAAACGCCTCCGGGGCGCCCCCCATGACCGTGCGGGAGAAAACGCGCCTGGAGAAGTTCCGGCAGCTCCTCTCCAGCCACAACACCGACCTGGGTGAGTGGGGCAGAAGGAGGGTGGGCAGGGGAGGGCAGAGGGGGCTGCTGCCTGCATCAGGTCTGCTTGGGGTGGAAAAAATCACTGCCTGCAGTTGTAGCAGATGCATGTTTTCAGGAATCACTCTGTTGGCAGATGGTGATGCCCTCCAACCCTCCCGTCTGTCCCTAACCATTCTCCATCTTGCACTTGATGGTTGGGATCACTTGGGGCTGTTGGGCTCTGCACGAGAATTGAGGTCCTGGAACATTGGTGACCCTGCAGCTCCCAGTTCTGTGCCCGAGCTGGGCTGAAATCATCTCTACTCTCCTTGCAGCAGACCCACATCCCCAGTCATTGCTAGTGTGGGAGCCTTCCTGGAGGCTCATTGTCTCCAGAGCCTGCAGGAGCAGACTGGGCTTTCCTCTCCTTCTAGGTGTAGTGGTGCCTGGACGTGCCTAGGATCTAATCCATTGCCACCACTGTCCGTTTGCAGATGAGCTGAGAAAGTGCAGCTGGCCTGGTGTGCCCAGAGAGGTCCGGCCTGTGACGTGGAGACTGCTGTCAGTAAGTACTGGGAGCTGTGACACCAGAGTCTGGGAGGACTGTGCCACCTCAGGGACATGTGCTCCTTCACCTCCCTGTGTCCCATAGCCAGCTTTGCTTGTGTGTTCCCAGTGCCCAGCTTCCAGGTGAGCTGTAGGGTTTTTTGATCAGGGAGTGCCATTGCTGCATCCTCTTTGAGCTCAAAGCCCAGACTGCTGGGGGACTGGGTGGTTCACTCTTTTGGGGAACTGAATCTGATGAAGTTGGATTACTCCAAGATCAGGGGCTGGGAAGGCCAAATTCCATGGAAGCTCTTTCCCCAGCTCCTGAGTTGTGTGCCTGATGCTTGTGGGTGCACAGCTGGCAGGATTTCAAGGGCTGGTGAGGAAAGAGGCTCTGCCCTGAGCTGAGTTTTCCCAACAAAGGGCTACCTCCCCGCCAACTCGGAGCGCAGGAAGCTGACCCTGCAGCGGAAGAGGGAGGAGTACTTTGGCTTCATCCAGCAGTACTACGACTCCCGGAACGAGGAGCACCACCAGGACACCTACAGACAGGTAGGAACCCTCCTCCTGCCTTTCTGCTGTGGGTATGGCCCTCCCCTCTCTCTTGGCTGCTGCTTGTCCCCATGGGTGGAGTCGTGCCAGGACTTGCTCTAGCTGGAACTAGGAGGAGTCTTCTCTTTGGGGAAAAGGCATCATGGTTCTGTCCTTGTTAGTTTAGGCTTTTCCTAAATTGATCTAGTACTAAATTTCAGTTGTGAGCTACCTGCCTGCACATGAGCAGAGCAGACTGCAGGTAACTGTAGATGATTTTCTCAGTACAGCTGTCATCTGTAGCCCTCACTGTGCTTGTCAGCTCTTGCCTGGGGGAACACTGGTGGTGGATTTCCCTCTGTTAGCCTGTGACAAGTTATTGTGCCCCTGGAAAGCACAGCTGGTGTGTGTAACCCACCTTCTTTTCCAGATCCACATTGACATTCCAAGGACCAACCCACTCATTCCCCTCTTCCAGCAGCCACTCGTGCAGGAGGTAAGGGGGGTGAAGCTCCATTTGCCATGGGATGTGTGTGTGGAGTGAGGCCAGCACTTCTCCTAGGGGGTTAACTTTTATGGGGAAACTTCCCTGCCTGACAGCTCCTGATGCAAATACCTTCTGGAACTGTCTGGTCTTGTCCCATGTTTCTGAAAGACATCAAACTTAGAGCTTGGAGGTTATGAGATGATCTCTTCTTTGGCAAGATGTAGCCAAGAGCTGGTAAAAAACCTGAAGCTTTTGTTTTGAGACAAATGAAGCTGAACAGGATAGTTGAACCAGAACACAGAATAGTTCTGTTTTGCTTCAAAACCTCTTTTATGGGAGCAACCTGGGCAGGGATGGGTTCAAGAGGTGGCCAGGAGGTGTGGGCACCTGTCCTCTCTGGAAACAAGCTCAGTGTGTGTATGTGATGTGTCAGAGCATGGTGTCCAGGGGGTTGGGGCAGTCTGGGAATGTTGGTGGTTGGGAGGGAGGCTGCCCTGTTGGGAAGTATCGTGATCTGTGGTGTTTTTCTGGAAGTACTGTGCTGATACCTCATCTTCCCACCTGATGTTCAGCCAAGGAGGCTGCTCAGTCAAGAGGCAGCCCTGTCCTGTGGATATTAAGCTGTCTGGGTCTTGAAAAGTTGGGTCTGCATTTCTTCAGGCAGAGGTTTTGATGAGGAGCCTGGACTGTCTTGTCTGAAGAGTGGGCTGGCCTGTGTGTGAGACCTGTGGATGACACACGAGTCTCTCCTAGAACTTTAATGCTTCTAACATCACCTTACAGCTACAGCAAAGCCTGTCAGTGCATGGTCTGCACTCCCTGAGCTTAGCAGTTATGCTTTTCTGCCTTCCCTTTGTGCATGGCTAATGCAGGTACCTGCTTTCCCTGGTTCTTCCCTAGATTTTTGAGAGGATCCTGTTTATCTGGGCCATTCGGCACCCAGCCAGCGGCTATGTGCAGGGCATCAATGACCTGGTCACCCCCTTCTTTGTTGTGTTCCTCTCTGAGCACGTTGGTAAGTGACACTTGCTGCTCTAAGCATTCCTCACCGTGGGGTTTGAAGTGTGAAATGCTGGCATGAGGAAAGGGGATTTAGAAGGGGATGGTGTGCTGTTCCTTCAGAGCGCCTGGGCCAGGCTGGAGTTGTAGTTGGACCTCTTGCTGTATCTCTGCTCCCTGGATGAATTGACTTCAGTTTCATAATCTTGCTGAGCCCCACAGAAGGGAAGTGCTAAGGGTGGGTTTGCATTTCAGTACACTTAACAACCTCACAGCTTGGAGGGGAATGGGATCTTCTAGGCACTGAGGGAGCTCAGGCAAAGCTGTGATATATAGACTTGGAGGAGGGTCTTGCTCTCAAAGCTTGGACTTGGCAGACAGTTCCTGCTCTAGGAGAAATGAGTGAAGTTTAAAGAGACCCTGCTGAGAATGTAAAATAAACTGTTTAAATACAGATTCCCTCCCTTGCTCCTAGTACAGGTGTGTTTCTCAAACTGACAGTTTCAGAAAGCAAACTGACTTCTCCCTGCTGCTTCTGGATTTCTTGTCAGCCACTTACTTTTAGTTGGAGATCAAGTCCTTTCCACCCATGGTGTTTTTATTCTTTCTCTGGCTCTGGCTGTGTTTTGGAGTTGACATTAATGCTGGGATGTCATAATCCCTATGTTTAAAGGCTCTTAGTGTTCACTGTAAATAGAAGGAAAAAGGAATTTATAAGACTGTATTAGTGACAGAAATCCTATTGAATAAATATTTTTAAGGTCTGATCCAAAAGCTGAAGTGAGTGAAAGCCTTGCAGTATCAAGCTAAGGCTTTGTAAAATAGTTTGTGACCTCCCTCTGCTGAGGGTCTGGTGAAGGGCTGAGGCACCTTCCTTGCCACTGACACAGCCAGTCTGGTCAGGGCTGGTCCCTGGGAAGGGCTGTTGCTGCTCACAGCCTGAAGGAGAAGGCCCCAAGTGTGGCTCTGATGGCAGCTGGAGTGAATTCCCTTCTGGGGGAAGAGCAGATCAGATCTGAGCAGGTTCCCTTTGAGGGGCTTCTCCTGTGGCCTAAACAGCATCCTTGGCATTCAGTGCTGGCAGAGGCCACTTGCTCAGGGTTGATTTATTGGGTTGGATTGATTTATAGCAGCAGAACTGTGCACAGTTAGTGATCTAGGCAAGAAGGGAGCTGGTGTGAATCATCTGAGCTGCCTGTGGGTACCTGCTGTGACTTCCTGCAGCCCTGTACCCTGTTGGGTGTCAGGGATTAGCTCTCCCTGCATGTGGCAGCAGAGTTCATGCTGCATTGGCCCTCTTAGGCTCTGTACTGGGTTTGTGTTTCTCCCCATCTTCCAGGGCTGTTTTCACCCCTGACTGAAGCTTCCTCTCTGGATGTAACCTTCCTGTTTCCAGCTGTCTCTGAAACTTGGCTTGTAGGGAAAATATCCTCTTCAGGAGAGCAGTTGTGCTGAATTTGGCCAAGCAACAACTCCCCTTCTGTCTCCAGAGCCAGGGATTCAAAGCCAGCCATTAGGTCATGAGCTGTAGTGGTGGTTACCTGCTCCCTGGTCTGTGTAGCAGTCAGACTTAAAAGAAAAATCAATAATTGCCTTTAATTTCCATGAGGAAGAGCTGGCAGTGGTCAGTCCCTCATAACTCCTCTGCAACAGGATTTAAGTCATTGATTTGGAGGCTCCTCTCTACAGCTGCCTTTGCAGAGAGGCTCCTGAGGAGCTGGGCAGGGCTGGGCTGAGGGCTCTCCATGCTGGATCACTGATTTTCAGGATCCCTGGAGCCTGAATCAGCTCAGTCTGTGCTGCACCAAGTCCTTGCAGCAGGAGAGGCCTTGCACAGTTTGGTAATCCTTGTGCAGCACACCCCAAGGGACAGCTCACCTCTGTGGGAAGTCTCTTGTTCAAAGGAAATTCTCCTTGTATTTTTCAAGCTGTATCTTCCTTGGGAAAGGGAACAGCCATTATGGCTCAGGGAGCTACTGAGGGCTCACACAGCTGTGTGTCACCTGTGGGTATTCCCATGCTCACAGGGGAGTGTACAACTGGCCTGGAAAGTTTTGCCTGACATTTTCTGGAAAGCTTGCTCTGGGAAGTTGGCACCAGCACTGGCACCATCCTCAAATCTTTTGGGTTTGCTGCCCCTACTCTCCTTTCAGAGCAGGTGTTTTGTTGACCACAAGATCCCTGAAGGAACCCAGTGTGCTGCCAGCTGGCTCCTCTGCTTGGCTGCCCACCATGTCCCCTGGGATGTTGGCATCAGAGCTTCTGAGGGGCTGCCCCCCACAGCAGGGACCACTGCAGCTCCCTGGGGTGCCTGTGTGACAGAGCTGGCAGCCAGAGGTGGGAGATCACAAGCTGGTGATGTTGCTTAGCTGTGAAACACAAGGCCAGGATGACACCCTGGTCTTCTACTGCTCAATCCAGGGACTTCTCATGAAGCAATTTCAGGCTGGTCCCCACTGCCAAGGTCATTGTAGAATTCTGATCCATCATCCCATGCTTTGGGCAGGTATTGCATTTGCAGACTACAAATCATCTTTTCTACAGATCAGTTAAAATCTCTCTTTGGAGCTCACCAGCTGATTGATGTGTCTGGTTGATAATGTCTCCACTATTTTTGTTACCAGCCCAAGGCCTGAAACATCCTTCAGTGGGCTTGTCTGTCATCCCCTCCAAGGGCTGGAAAAGGGGAAAATGGGAATGGGAAAAAGGAGGGTGGTTTGGGCAGGGAATGGTTTGTCCCTTAGCAGTCACTTCCAGGGAACAGTTTGGCAGCTTCCTTTGTTTGAAGTTGACACAAACAATGACACAGTCAGCAGTTACCCAACAAATCCAGGCCCTTGTGTGCAGAAGCATTAAATACAGCTGCCCCAGGGCAGGGTGAGAGCAGTTTGGCCACACTGCAGTGCCTTGGTGCCTTTCCATCATCACCATGGAAGGTGCAGGGAGGATGTGGGCCTCTCCAGGTCCTGAAGGAGGGGAACTGAAGGGAAAACATTCACAGGAAGCTGTTTCTCCCAGCTGCCCTGGATGCTCTGGGGACTGGATGAGCCCATTATTAACCTGCATCTCCTGAAGGCATCCCACTGACACTGTTTGCCTCTTCCTTCTGAGCAATGCCTTGAATCCAGTGTGTGTGTGTGCCCCTTTGGCCAGCTTCAGAAAACACCAGCTAGGCTGAGGCAGGAAGAGGCTTATCCCCAGAGTTCCCCAGTCCTTGTCTGAACTCCCCAGACTCCATCTTCCAGTTGGGACCACTTGCTTTTCCCACCCAATCTGGATCCAGACCTGCTGCTTCTTCCAGGTGCTGCACTGCACCCTTGGCAGGTGGGATGGGTTTAGCTGTGGTGTTTTCCCCTTTGCCCCAACATGGCAAGCTGGCTCATCTCCTATGATGCTCTCCCTGCCTCTGCATGGACAGCACTGCCTCAGCTACTTGGCAGCAAGCATGGAAGCCTTGGGCCCCTGCCACTGACTGATCCATAGCTGGAGTAATTCTGCCTCCTGCCTGATGGCTTCTGCTGCAGGTGCTGCTGAGGAAGAGCTTGAGGGAGGTGTTGAGGCTGCAGGAGCAGCTGAGCTTGTTGTTGGTGCCCTCTGGATGGGCACAGCTCATCTGGGGAGGATTGGGATGTAGAGAGATGGTCTGGCAGCTGAGGAATTGGGGCAGGAATGACAGCTCAGCACCTCCTAGAGGAAACCATATCCCTGTTTTTCCAGGTCATCAGAGAGGGCATAACAAGCACAGGGATACTGAGCTTTCAGTCCCTCCCAGCTCAAGTCCTGCAGCCCCTCTGTTGAGTCACTCCCATCTCTTGGGGTTTGTGTTTGCATTTAGGATGCAGTGACAGAGCCCAGAGGCAAGTTCAGCATCCCCAGGTGTGTCAGTGCTGGCCCTGCAGCCTCCCCCAGTGCTCTCTGCCTGTGTGACATCACTTCCATTCCTGATTCCAGGCCTTGCCTAAGAGGTTGTCCCAGCTTTGGGACCTGTTTGATACCACTCCAGGGCTGTAGAGGGGAGCAGTGCCATGGAAAGTATTGATCTTGTTTGCTTCTGGCTGGCTTTGTCACTAAAGCCTAATCACAGTCCAATGAAGACACTGTTTCCCTGCAAGCAGGAGCAGAAATGGGTGAAGGGAATGGGGACATTTGTGTCACCACTCATCCTGACCTCCAGTTTTCTCCTGGGCCTGGGGCTCACTGCAGGCAGTGCAGACTTGCCCAGAGCTGTGGGAATTTGTGAGCTGAGACTGGGCTTAACTCTCCTCCAGCTGTGCAGTCCTGCCCTGAGCCCCCACTGCCAGAATATGAGGAGTCATTAAAGCCTCCCTATGGAAAGCAGGGATGGAGGTGCATGGAGCCCTGACTCCTCTGGTCTTTGCCCTCTCCTGTGTCATCCTTGAGCCCTTTTGAAATATCACTCACAGGAACTTTGCTTTTATTGAGCCCTTGTTGCCCTGGGCTCAGTGTGGCACTGCTGTAGGTGGCCATCACCAAGCCAGTGGTTTACTTTCAGTCCCTGTCAGAGCCATATGTTGGATATCTCCTTTTCCTGAGGCCTCTTCAGTGCTGCTGCTGAGCAGATGTTTGTGCTGAGCCACACTCCAGACACCTGGGCTTTGGTTCAAAGCTTCTTGCAATGTGTGGTGGCTCTTGCTGGGGATCTCCTGCCACTGTTTACTTTGACATGGGGGTGCTGGCAGAGCTGCACCCCTTGTCCCCATGCTGGTGCAGGCAGCAGGGTGTTCCCCATCAGCTGGGCAGGTCTCCACAGCCCCTTCTCCATCATGGTCCTCCATCCACAGGCAGGTCTTTGCACAGGGCTCATTCCCTCAGGGCTGAGCTTGCCTCTGCCACCAGGCCTGGGTGTCCCCATGTCCCTGTCCTGCTCCAGTGCCTGCCCTTCCACCTTCCTCTCTGTGAGACCTTGGGAAGGAGATGGACACCAAACAGATTCTGCCTGCCTTTCTCCATACCTGGACCATGTGAGAGCGGCTGTAGAGAAGCCAGCAGAGAGTGACAGTTTTGGATGGTGGTAATGATGATGTGCAGCTGGAAAGTAGCTTTGCTGCTCTTTCTGCAGTACAAGATTGGGAGATTAGTGGGTTAAGCTCTTGTTTGTCCCTAAAGCTCCTGGTGGCAGTTTGCTCTGGAGCTGAGCTCTGAGGAGAAGCAGAGGTGGGAGCAGTGTTGGAGTCACTGGCTCTGTCCTGCCCTTCCTCCTTCAAGCAGGATCTGTTGGTGTTGGTTTTCCCCAGCCTGTGGCAGTGCGTGGCGTGGATCTGAGCCAAGAGGGTGGCGTGGCTCCAGCCTCGAGCCCTATCTTCTCCTTCTCTTGCTTTTTTCCAAGGAACATCCAAGATGCTTGCCAGGATTTCTGAGCCTCTGAAACTGGAAATGGGCCAGCTTAGCCCTGTTATTTGATCTGATTTAGTGGCATGACAGCAGCATGGTGGATGCTCTCTTCCCAAGGAGAAAAGGGAGGGAACTGCTGGGTCAGGCAAGCCAGGAGGGCCAGACCTGTGTCTCCTGTCTCCCCACCTCAGCCCCACTGCCTTCCCATGCCTGTTTCCCCCTCAGCCACCAGGTTCAGGTGAGCGTGGCTTGGAGCAGGTGATGCTCCAAGCTCAGCCAGCACCACTGTGATTCCATCCTCAGGCATCTCTCCCTTACACACCCTGGGGGTTCACAAGCCCATCTAAAAGCAAGGAGCCTTTTTAACTCTGTGAGAACCCTTTGGGGACAGAACTGCCACTGACCCTTGGGCTGTCAGACTCCACTGGGTTTGAAAAACAAACTTGCACAAATCTCTTCTTCCCCCATGCTAAGGCTGTACACATTGTCCATGGGGCAGCTTCTGTTTGCTGGAGCTGTCCTGCCAGCTGGGCTCCAGGAGAGGCAGAAACCCCAGAAGCTGAGCCCTGTCTGCCACATGGCCCAGCTGTCTCTGTGCTGGATTTAACTCAGTGCCTTTTCTGCTGCTAAAAAAGATGTTTGCATGCTTTTGGGTCCTTGCAGCTATGCCTGAGGGTCCTGCTCTCCTAGAGAGGTTCCTGAAGCTTTGGCAGTTCTTCCCCATGAGTCCTCAAAGCTGGCAGCCTCTGTTGTGCTTTGTTCCTGGGATGCTGCTGATGAATCCAGCTGGGAGCAGGACCTGGCAGCTCCCTTGTGCTGCCCCAAGCCACGGGCAGTGTTTCCTTCCCTGGTTTCTGGTTGCAGTGAAGATTTCCCCTCTCTCAGTTCTCCCTGTGGTGCTCCCAGCTGGCAGAGACCTGCTGTCCCCCAGGGCAGGTGTGCTTTGGCTGAAAGGGTTCCAACGTGCCAGATCTCTGTCCCTGCACAGCCCTTATCCCAGAAGGATGACAAAAGTGCTGTGGTATCCCTCCCGTGGTTCCCTGGGGAGCTGAGACGGGTTCAGGGCATGGCCAACAAGTCTTTTGGGGTTTTTCAGCTCAGTTGGAGAAACAGGTGAGTGCATGGGTGCTGTGACTGTGCCAGGCACACCCCTAACACACAGGGAGTGTTTCAGTGCCTCCTGCAAAGCTTTGGCCTGATAAAGCCCCTGGGATTGTCCCTGGTGTCCCTCATCTCCCTGATGCTCTTCCCTCTCTGTTTTGCAGAGGAGGATGTGGAAAACTTTGACGTGACAAACCTGTCCCAGGATGTTTTACGGAGCATTGAAGCCGACAGCTTTTGGTGCATGAGCAAGCTGCTGGATGGGATACAGGTGAGCCTCTGGGGCCACAGGAATTCCTTTGCCCTCGCTGGGATGGCAGTGTACTTATCTCCTCTCCCTGTCTGGGTGAGTATTCTGCATGCTCCAGCATTAGGGAGGTTTTGCTGCTTCACTGAGCTAAATCTGTTAGTGAAATCCTGGGGAGATGAGTGCTGTGGCTGTGCAGATGGCCCCATCCTGTCCAGGGAACTCACAGCAGGCAAACAATCCTGGTGCACAAGATCCCTGTCTCCGTGGCTCAGGATAATCTCATCCCAACTGTCCAACTGCTGATCATTTCCAGCTGTTGGTAAAGCTGCTGCCTCTGACTCAGGGCCTCTCCCCACAGGACAATTACACCTTTGCACAGCCGGGGATCCAGAAGAAAGTGAAAGCCCTGGAGGAGCTGGTCAGCAGGATTGATGGTAGGTGACACAGGAGCCTGGTCAGGTTTGTCACAACAGAGGGAGGCCTCCTTTGGGACACCTCTCAGGGCAGGGGTAGGCACTTCTTAAAACACTCATGGAACCAGAGCAGGGCAGGGTCAGTCAGAAACCTCCTGGTGACAGCACAGGGTGAGAAGAGGAGGAATTTGGGAGAAAAAGGTCTCTGCCTGAAAGTGTGTGAAAGCCACTGTGCTGTGAGCAGCGTGCAGGAGCCGGGGCACTGTGAGCCCCAGGTGTGTAAGTGAAATGTGCTGTTTCAGAGCAGGTACATAATCACTTTAGGAAGTACGAGGTCGAGTACCTGCAGTTTGCCTTTCGCTGGATGAACAACCTGCTCATGAGGGAGCTGCCCCTCCGCTGCACCATCCGCCTCTGGGACACCTACCAGGTATGCACTGCCCTCCCTGCTTGGCTTGTCACTGTCACTTGTGTCCCTGTCCCCATGGGGACAGAGGGTGCTGAGGGAAACAAAGCAGGGTGGCCCCAGGATGTTTACAGCCAGCTGTGTGCTGGGTGGCCCAGTAGGACATCTGTGTCTGGGGGGTCGTTCTCCAGCTGAGTTGCAGGAGTTCACCCAGAGTTTTGCTGTCCACAGTCAGAGCCAGAAGGATTCTCCCATTTCCACCTGTACGTCTGCGCTGCCTTCTTGATCAAGTGGCGGAAGGAGATCCTGGATGAGGAAGACTTCCAAGTAAGACCCTGAGGTTGGGGGTGATTCCCTGGGGAAGGGAAGTAGAGGGGAGGGAATTGCTCTGGCTGGGAGCCCAGTGTGGACACAGACAACTGTCAGAGCTGGCTCCAAGATCATCTGGTCTCAGGAGCTTTGCCTAGAAGTAACTTGAGCCTTGGTGATAAGGACAGAGAACTGAGCTGTTGGAAGGTTCAAACATCCCCTTCCAGCTCTGATCACAGTGTTTGCCCTTCTGTGTCCAGCTGTAACCCTGTAACAGCACCCTTTATTCCAAGGGGCTTGGGGTGCTTCACTGGTTCAGGTCTAGACCCAAGCACATCTTGATGTTGTCCCTGAGCCTTTCAGACCTGTCAGTGGTGTGAGCAAAAGTTACTGAGTGCTGCTGCCACTGCTCAGGCTGGCCCCAAGCCTGCACTGGATCCTTACTCTGCCTTCAGCCTCTCCAAACTAAACACCTTCCGCTCTTCCAGGGCCTTTTGATGTTGCTACAAAACCTGCCCACGATACACTGGGGTAATGAAGAGATTGGGCTGCTGCTGGCTGAAGCCTACAGACTCAAGTACATGTTTGCAGATGCCCCGAACCATTACCGCCGATAGGTGCCCAGACTGGCTCCTCTCCCGTGCCCGCCCCTCGTCCTGGCCCGATCTGATCACTGTGGCATTTTTGTCATCCCAAGTCCTCAGACACTCCAGCCAGGAGCTGCTCCTTGCTGTACAAAGCTCACCTGAACTCTTGTCTTAACTCTGAACGTGTGCCTGTCTGCCACTCCATGCTGGATGTGCCATTTTGACGACTCTCAGTATTTCACTCCGTGCTGGTGGCTCACGCCAGGAAGGGAGGCTTCAAGGGGCTGAGGGAGAACATGGGGGAAGCTTTACAGATAAACTGAGCTGGAGACGAAGTCCTCCTGTCCTCTCCACTCCCTGTCCTGGGCTTGTCTGGCTGGGACCACTTCGGCTTCGCTGCCTCCCGTTGCCCTGCACCATCTGCTCCCTCCTCTCTTCCGACACTGTTTGCGCCAAGTCCCAGATGAAAATGCCTTATCAGAGACCTGCCTGGCCGCAGAATCCTTCCCCAGGAGGGTGGCAGGGCAAGAAGTTTCTCTCAGGGCCTACCTTCGCTCCGAGGGTCCAGAGACCCCCCAAGCACTTTGTGGGTTCACAAGAGAGTCCCTCGTGCCTGCCCTCCCTCCTTCTCTCCATCCTCTTTGCCTACCTCTCCCCCAGGGCAGCAGGGCAGGCACCACGGGGGCCACGATCACTCCATCCACACACACACCTGGAATGATGCGTGCCAGCTTGGTGGAACTTTTGGTGACTGATGTTCTGTGAGTGCAGCCCCATCCAGTGTGTGGGGAAGGCAAGGAGGGGGTGCTGGTAGGGGAGCAACATTTCTGAAAAACCTCCTGACAATGTCCCCACTCCTCCGAGGCGTTCTGTGTATATTGTGTTCTTGTGTATATGGGTCAAAGATGTACAATATATGTCTTCTCTTTGTAGCAGATTTTATATTTATAACATGAACCCCCTGTTCTCCCCATCCTCTCACGCTGAGAAGGATGCCTGGCTGTGGTGTTGTAGGGTTTTGAACCCCTCTGGAGGTGGGGAGTGTTCCAGAGCTGCAGGTTTCTACCCCGAGGGGTTCTTGCAGTGCTGGCTCTGCCTGAGGTATGACAGAAATACATCTCAGGGTTTGGGCAGGAGATGGGAGCTCCAGCTGAAGCAAGGGAGAGCCCGTTGGAGTCACAGGGGCTGCAGTGCTGGCAGTGCCTCCCCGGGCCCAGCAGGGCAGGGCAGGGCAGGGCTGGGGCAGCACTCCCGGGAGGAGCAATCCTGGAAAAAACTACAACTGTCCCCAGCAGCCAGTGCAGCTCTGGGTGCTGTCCCTCAGCAGCCCTGTGGGCAGGCCCTGCTGTGGGTGCTGTTAACTCCCAACAGCTGGGGATGGTTCCATCGGCCATTCCCTCTGTGCTGTGCCATGGGCTGCATTTGGGAGGGCCTGAGGGGACGGCTCTGGGCCACCCTGAACTCCTGCTGGGCCACCAGGGCTTTCCTGGCAGGGGCGGAGGCTCCCAGTCTCTCCAGGTTCCCTTTCTGTTCCCAGTGGGGAGAAAGCAGCAGGCAGTGAGGCTGGGGCGAGCATGTGACAGGCAGAACCTTGTTGCCAATAAAACTCCAAACAGTATCTCCAGAAATCACTTTCCTAAGGTGGAGCTATTTTTCTCAGGCATTTGGACTTTATGTTTGTGTGTGCCTTTTGTTGTTTTTCTCTGAGAGAACAAAGAGTGGTCCTTAGTTTGACATCAATTAAAAAAAGAATTTAAAAAACTACAAACAAACAAACAAACCCCTGCAAACAAAACCAGCACAAGGTGGGACCTCCATGCAGCCCCCAGTTGTGACACCCACTGCAGAGGGGACACAGGACATGGTGGAGGCAGGACAAGAAGCCCCTCCCTGTGTCACCTCCCTGTCCTTGCTCTTCCCACCTGGGACCACTGGGATGATTAAAAGCCATCACGGTAAGTTCTTGATTTCAGGACAACAGCAGCAATGAAGAACTCTTTCTGAGGGTGCTGTTTTGTTGCTTTGTTGTTTTTTTTTCCCATACATTAGAACATTTATTTCTCAGACAGAAAATATAGTCTCAGACAGTCAGATTATAGTAGGTAAAATTAGCTTTTTTTTTCTTTACAAGCATAGATTTTCTTATTACTTCTCTTATACCATCTGATATAAACAATTCTAGAAAGCAAATAAACTCACTTTCTACAATAAATAGAGCAATCTGTGCTTTACAGCAGACTGACAGTAACATTTAGGTTCTGTAGCAACAACAGGATATCAGCCAATCCAAATTCTAAAATCATTTAAAAAACCAAACAAAACCAAAGAAAAAAAAACAAACCCCAAAAAACTGAAAAACAAACAGAAAAACCCCCCAACTCCCAAGACTTTAAAACATAGACACAGGTCACTAGTCCACAGCTGAGCTACCACCTGGAAAAGTGTATGTTCCTTTAAATAAATTACACTGTGTGCATATAAAAGACCCAGCAACACAACTGAGGACTTCAAGAATGGTGACAATAGGTCTAAATAATTTAGAACATTTTACAACTATATACACAACATCCTTCCCTAGCCACACTCCATGGGCATTATTATCACTATTAATATTTTTACAAACTCCTATGCCCCATCTCTATATGTTACAGGAATCTTAAAATTCCTTCCAATGCAGTTCCATGCCCCAATGCATAAGAAGTGGTATTTTAAAAAAGTAGAGCAAGTAGAAATGGCAGTGATTACTCCCTACTATTCATTATCATTAATTATTATTATTTTGACTCCACATTCTCTTCAGTATGAAAAAGTTAAAAATAATAAAAAAATACTGAGTTAAAAAGCAAAATGATGATATTCAATCTATAATCTTGCTTTGGACCTTTGGCTCTTTAAAATGGGAAAGCAAAGAGGGATATGCAACAGAAGAGATCAGGGAAATCATGAAGTCCTTGGCTAATAGAAAAGATTTAGTCACCAAGTTCCCAAACATCAGTTTTGTCCCCGTTTTTTTGCAATGCAAACCCAAACCAACAGGGATTGTCTGGGTTTACCTGGATGACAACGGGAGACCCACACACCAGGGAAGGATGTGCACGTGTGGGAGAAGGTGAAACAGCAGAAGGGTTGTGTGCTCTGGTCAGTGCTTGGTTTCAGTCCAAAATGTGGCAGAGGAAAACAGGGAGACGGAAAAGAGGGGAGGGGGGAAAGGAAGAGGAGCCTTACACCAAATGTGCATAAACCAACACAAAAGATGCATCTCCCTCCAACCCTGATCAACCTCAGTGCCTGTAGAGCTGCTCCAGCTCAACAGACACCTCCAAAATTACTCCTTAAAAAAGGAAGTTACCTTTTCTTAGGTACTGTGCTAAGTCATGATATGAAATGTTACTGCAACAAGCAGAGTCACAGAAATCAGAACTGAAATGTGAAACTACAAAATCAATTTCTAGGACATACGTACAGACACAGATCAGGTAATTTGATTTTCATCTTTAAAGCTCTGTGCATCTGTGCATGAAACTGTGCAGGGGGGAAACTTTACCAAAATCTCAGGCTTTTCTAAATGCAGTGAGAGAAATCTAAACATGAAAACACGATGTACGTAGGCAGGAGAGTCACAATCAGAGCTCCCAGCTACGATTCTGTGCAGTTTTTATGTGATAGGACAATGCCATTTAAAGAAAAATGAAAAGGCCAATGATGGTTAGAGTAAATTTGGCACAAGAAAGTCCAACTGGGATTTCTGTAAAGAATCCTGGTGGTGCCAGGTTCCCAGGAATTACCTGGGACTGGCTGACGACTCAAAACCCTGGCAGTACAGGGGAAGCAGGGGCAGGGGACGGTGCATGAGGTCCAAACATCCAAGTGCTGTGTGCTCTGCTCACTGCAGCAACTCACCTTGGCTCCTGTCACCTGTCAGCTTTTCCTACCTACCTTACTCCCTGTAGACTACATTTCATCTCCTGCCAGCTCTTCAGCAAGACACATTCAGGAAGAAGCTGGACAAGGGGGATTTTTTGGCACATTTCAGGGTACTCCGAGGAGCGCTGACAGCACTGGAGGTGCTGCACTCTGCAGTGCAGTGAGCTGGAGGTGAGGAGGAGCAGGAGGGTTGGCCCCAGCAGCTCTCACAGGTAGGTGGCTGGGATGAAGGGGTTGTCCCCCTGCACTCGGCTCAGGTGGATCATGGCTCTGTCATAGGCCACCTGCACCGACTTGCGGATGCTGGTTTTGCGTCCCTCCATCATCTTCAGCTTGTCCACGGTGTCATCCACGCCCAGGGGAAAGACTTTGTCCCGTGGCAGCCACTGCCTGCAGCAGAGAGGAGTGCAAAGACCTGTCACCTCCTCCCCAGGAGCAGTTATCCTCATGCAATGGATTCATTTATCATTAACGCCCCACAAGGATGGTACAAATGTTTAAATCCCTGCATTTGACATAAAAGAAGCCCCTGAAGCCAAAATGCCTTCTGAGCACAGTCTTCTCTCTCCTTGGAGTCTTTACTCAAAGCTTTCAATGCTCCTTGGAGCTCAAGGGAAAGTTGGAAATTCCTGTGTCCCACACAGCAGCAAATACAGGGATGTCCATGGTGCAAAGTGAGTTTTTATCCCCAGGAAAGCTCTGTCTTGTTCCAAGAAGCTGAAAGCATTAGGATTAGGTGGGTACTGAGTACCATGCAGAACCAGGATGACACATCCCAAGCCCAGCCTGACTCCAAAGGATTCCTTCAATTGCAAATGCCATGTCTGTAGCAAGTTTTTATTGTGTGGTCATTTATCCAGGTCGACTGGACACTGAGAAATGTGTCACCCACCTCTCCTAATGACATCCAGCCCCTTGGAGCTCCACCTCAGCCACTGCTGGCACAGCTCAATGCACCTCCCACTCAGCCAATATGGGCAATCCAGGCAGATCAGCTTCTCTTCACACAAAGATAATAATTTCAGTCTTTGCCACCCTTCTGCAGCATCATTGAAGTCAATCAAAACTGGATCTGACTCCAAAAAGGGTTTTTAGTACTTTCCTGAGGCACCTCAGCTTCCCACAAACTGCAAACAAGGCTCTGAGTGGCCTCTGAAGAGTGTAAACATGCAGCAGAGCTTGTATTCAACAAGAGCAGGGCAAAGCCAAGGACATGTTTACTTTTATTGGGAAGATAGCTTCAATTACAACCTTGGATTTGAGATTTTGAAAACTGATGACTACAGCATCAGGAAGCATGGCAGTGCCATTGATTTTCTGCTACCAATCATTAGTGTCTCTTTGCAGAACATGCTCTTTATCAAGTGGTTTCTGTAGTCAGGAACAGGGGAACAATGCAGTGTGCTAATTAAAAGCCTCAGGACTTTGTCTCCCCACACCTCTTTTACCCAGAGGACACAGACACCCTCACCAAGTGATGTAAACCTGATCCCCTTCCCAACTTCCCAAGCAGATGGCAAATACTTCTCCCTTTGTTGCACCTTGTCCCCATCTCTTCAGACCCCATCAAACACTGCAGCAGCCCCCAAATGTCAGAGGAAACCTCCCCAAACACACCCCTCAGTGTGTTTGGTTCTGCTCTATCTTCCCTCCAGCCCTGGCAATGTTCACCCCATTCCTCCAGCCTTTTCCTGATCTCTTGGTGCTTCCCTGCTCTTCCTGGAAGAAGAAACCTTCACAGGTTGCCAGCACAAACCTTTCCCAGGAGAAGGACTCTTCAACCTCCACAAGGCTTCTTTTTAAACTCCCGATATGTTATTTTACAGAGGCAGCAGAAGAAAATGCAAGCCCAGCTCTCCCCTGTTCCCACAGCATCCCAACAGTCCAGCATCCACTTTGTCCACAGCATACACTGTGTTTCTGTGATCCCAGCTGCACACAGGTCCTGCCTCCTGTGTCACTGTTCATGTTCCCATGAGGTATTTATTTGCTGGTTCAATAATCCAGTGGGCTCAGCATGCAGCTGTCACCTCTTCCAGCATAAATCTTCAATTTTACAAATTTCCCATTGTTTCACACACAGATTTCAAAGACTTATTGGTAGTTTTAAGGCTCTTCACTGGTTTATGGGTTATTATAACTGGCTGGTTGACTGTTACCATGTGAGCATGGTCAGCAACTAATCCTAAAATCAGCAGATTCATCCTGTCTGAAGAGCAACAACAAAAGGCCTTCAGATATTTTTCTTGCTTTGAACCTATGTGCTTATACCTATATTTTCCATCTTAAATAAAAATCTTGATTTGAAAACTGCTGGTACTCAGCACTCTGAAAAAATCAGCTGAGGCTAAATATGAAATAAAGCCTGCATTTTGAAAATGTTAGCCTAGAAATTTTTGGCAAATCTTTTATGCAGCACTTCAACAGGCTGGTGGTGTTCTGAAGTCAAATGCTCTCTGTAATTTGCTCTAAATTCTCTTCATGTGCCTCATGTGGTGATTTCATGTGATTTTTGTGGTGATGTGAGCTCTGGGTGAAGGATGCTGGACTGTTCACTGTGGAAGTGGAGCTGTCAGATGTTGTGCTCTTTGGCCAGGAAAAGCAGGCTGTCTTCCTAATTTAGACTCCTCTTGCCTGCTGCACGTTTAAATCCCCCAATTTACATGTAACATCATCATAATCCCTCTATGCTCCCATATCCCAAAGACCGTGTTAAATCTTCTCGCTCACACTCACCAAGGAGCTGTTTGCACACACTCACCAGGTTCTCTTATTGTCAAAGAAAAGGACAAGGAAGAGCTTTTCTCCTGCCTCTGTCTGCCTCTGCTCCCCCAGCTTCAGGACATCCATGGGGGGCACAGGGATGGGAACTCCGTTGTGCAGCAAACCCTCGCGCGGCATCTTGGGGTCGATAATCTGGGGACACAGGGAAGGATATTTAGCACAAAACCCTTCCCAGCAATGAACAGAATGCATTATTCTTCTGTTCTTTCAGTGTGTCCAAGCTAGACAAATGATGTCTGCTTTGGGTGAGAAAGCAAATTTGCTTGTTTTCAGTGTCTCTTTCTAAAAAAAATTCAGCCTGAGGCTTCCTCTGTGGGAGGGAAGCCAGTCAGTCCCAAAGGCAGGCACCCCATCTTGAAAAAGGGATGTGAGTGGTTCTGTGTGGCTGTAAATGCATTTACACTAATGTGTAATTCAGTACAAAGTCAGTACTGTTCTGCTCAGCAAAGGATTTCCCTCCCTCACACCAAACTCCAAATAAATGTGATGCCCCTGTTGTAGTTCACAGGCAAAACCTGATTTCACAACAGCTCCATTCTGGAACAACTCAGCTGACATCAGGGGCCTTGCTCAGATTTACACTGCATTAGATCAGAACCAGGACAAATGTTTTGGGAGTTGACAAGCAGTGCTGGCTCCATCAAGCCAGGGGAACAGAGACTACAGTAATTCTGAAGATAAATCACAACAAATACATCAATTCTCCCCCTATAAAGCAGAAATGTCCATGTCCATGTTTGTGCTATGTCAGCACAGGAGGAGAAGAAAACAGCAGAGGGTGGCTGCAATACTCAGTCTGTTCTTCTGACCCTCCTAAGGGCTTGAAAAAGTAAAATTGGCTTTGACATTGGCCATCTGTAGGAATTTATTAAGACACTTTGCCACCACAACAGGCTGCTATATAAAAAGCCTTTTTTTTGGAGGCAGTCTCAGGGGTTAAATCCATTCTAAGCCACAGTTTAACTCTGGCTGTAGCCACATGGAGAACTAAAACTGCTTAGGATGGCCAGCAGATCCATGGATGTTCCCTCTTCTGGGCTCCCACTTGGATGAGGGTGACACTTCAGCAGAATCTGTCCTTTTTGATGGCATTAATAGATAAATATCCAAAGGCAGACAAACAAAAGAAATCACACTCATGGGACATGCATATATGCTCATATTTAAATCAAACATATGGTTGTTCAAGAGGATGTAGACATGACAGGGCCAGCTGAGCACCTACAGATGGAGCTGTGCTCACCAAACAGGGAAATGTGCAGGCAGCAGAACCTGGTGCCTGCATTTATAAAATTTAGGTCTTCTCATGCCCACAGTACTGATGACTTTCCTCAGAGGAGAGGAGAGTGAAAGAGCTCCTACCCCTGACAATGAGAGACCAATGTTTTATGAATCCTCTGCAAAGCTCTGAAACAATGAGCACAGGGAAAATCCACTGTGCAAAGGGGAAAGGAGAAAAAAACCCACATATTACATTATTTTGGGAAGTTTTCCTTTTCTGTCTGGTTACAGTGCACAACAGAACTGTGTTGTGGGCTACCTGAGCTGCAAGGTGAGGCTGTGGCAGAGGCACAGGGCACTTACCAAGGCAGGGTAGGAGGGATAACCACGGCACTTGGCCCACACGAGCTCCAGGGGCTCCAGCTCAGCCTGGCTCTCAAAGGACATCAGCAGAGGCCTGCCTAAGGGACAGCAGGACACACAGCTTAGGAGCTGTTACCAGCAAGAGGGTTATGAAAACACAAAAGGAACCACACTGCCATCTCACCCAGGCTTCATTGTCTCAGTAGCAATCAACTAAAACAGATGAACTACTGTAGTACTTAAAGCACACTGACAAGACAAAAAGGAAAATCACTTGTTTGTATCTATAAGAACTGGGTGTTTATGACAAAACTCAGCCTGTACCAAACTCCAGCCTTTATGCTCTGTCAGTACAGTCAGGTTCAGCACTAAAATAAAGCCACAGCCTCCTAAGTCATGGGCCTGTGCATGCATGAGGCTTCACATGAACCCTTCAACACAGAATGTAAATCAAATTGAGTCACTGAAATCAAATGGCTCCACAAGAGATGGGTTTGGTCATAGATACAAAATTGTCCAGTCCTGGTCCTGCAAAAGGAGCAATCTTCATTAATGAAAATTTTACAGCAAGTACTGCTTGCTCTGGGGAAAATGTTGAAATATTGGCATTGAAAACTGAATCTAGAAAATGCTGAGTACAACCCAGCTGAGCACACTGGCAGGACAGATCTGATGTGCTTCTCCCGTACTGCACTCCAAATATATTCTTTCAGTAATGAAATTGTATTCCAAACCCCAGAACTGTCCCACTGATTGCAGTTCTCATGGTAGCAGCCTCACTCTGTGAGCTCATCTCCAAAGCAGACACACAAGGTCCAGGATAATAATGATTCTCAGAGAGCCACAAGAGCCAGCACAGAAAGGCACAGGAGTACCAGGGCCTCCAGCATAAACCTGCAATAACTCTACCATTGCCACACCCTAAGAAACACAACAGTCTGGTTGTGTGAGCACAGGAGGATGGTGCACTGCCTTGGGGAGTACCACAGCAATGTGACAATTTTACAGATGTACAACACAGCCTGACAAAGACAACTTTGTTACAAAGACCCTGCAAGCAACACAAGAGGGAACAGACATGAAGTCATCTCCAGAGAGACCCTTCTTATAATTATGATTTCCTGTTTGTGTTACAGCATCATTAAAGAGAACTAGTCTCAAAACAGGAGGAAACAGTGACAGGCACATTACACACACCAGCCCTACAGAAGGCAGCCCTCCAAGGAGAACACAGGGCACAGGCAACCAGGAAAGGTGGAAGCAGGAGGAATGTTCTGTGCAATAACCTAAATCTGGAACAAAGCAGGTCATAGTGCCCAGGCAGGTCCAGCCTGGGTAGTCTGTGCAGGACTGGCTCCTGCTGTGCTTTGAGATGTGTCTCCCCAGGTTCAGGTGGGTCCAGAGCAGGGGGTGCTGGGCAGCAATTCTCACCTGAGCCACTGAAATCAGAGTCTCCATTCACACCCTCCAAGAAGGGCACCCGAGAAAGAGCCGGCTTCCCTCGACTCCGCTTGGGAGGCACCAAATCACTGCCAGGAAGATGTGGAAAAGTAGGGCATTAGGAGAAAACAGATTATCCTGGACAACAAAGACAATGGATTCCTCAACTGGGGTTAAAGTACCAAACAATTACTGCACTGGTGCATCACTGACATGAAAAGAACACTGAATGCTTGTGCAAAATGTGATCTCTACTGGTGAAAACACATTGGACATCATCCCAGCTTTGCCATGAGCCATGAAAAGGCCTCACAGAAACCAACTGTAAACATGAGGAGGAAACCCAGTGAAGACTTCACACCTGAGAGCTGATGTAATGATGCCTGGAGCTTGCATGAGCTGCACCAGTTGTGTACAGGCTTGAGAGGTGACACAGCAGCCCTCCAGTACAACTCCAGTATGAAACTGGACTTTGTCAGCCCAAATCCTGAACATCCTTTCACCCCCTTACTACAAACATTTCAGAAAATGGACTACACCTCCACCACAAGGGATCACATTTTTTTGCATATTGTAATTTTATTTTTTCTTTTCTTTTAGTTTTCTAATAAGCAACCTTTTGTGAGTGATTTTGGTGCTGGAAAAGAAAGACTGGAGAAAATGTAGTAAACACAGCTGTTCCTGAATAGAGTAATTGCACAAGTTATCCACCAGACATCAGAAGATGTCAGGTGCTTGCTTTAAGTCTGTTCTGTCATGTTTGAAGTGCCCAGTTCTGCTCTGAAACTTTTGAGAGGAAGAAAGCAGCTGTTCAGTAGGTGGTAAAAGTTCAGCTTTACCTAGAGTGCTGAACTGAAAATTTGAATTCAACTTTTTCCAAGTTTTGGTTCTCAAGAACTGCATCAGCAGAGAGGATGTGCATGCACTAAGAATGAGCAGTGTAACACACACTCACTTGCTTGAAAAATCAAGCACTGCTTTTGGGACCTGCAGCTTAAGAGAACAAGATGAAAACTCAGCAGCTTTTTGTCTTCTAGAGTCAACACACAAGTAAGTAACAGTCTGGGCTGGGTTTGGAACTAAGAAGTCAAAGAATAGAATCAGAGAGATTAATCCAGACACAGAAGGTGTTCCAGGGAACAGTTCTGCCTGGAGCACTCACCTGCAGGCTTCAAACACCAGCCCACTGCCCAGGGCAGAGCTGCACTCTGAGTCAGAGCCACTCCCTGCATGTTTTGCAAAGCCATTGGTCACTCCTGCCGAGGAGACAAATGAGAATGACAAGGAATGACCCCTGAGAGCATCCCCAGGCCCAGAGCAAGCACAAGAAGCCAGGTGACCCTGGTCTTCCCCCAGCCCATGGACCCAGCACCCCCACACTCCCATGGGCTCACAAGTCCAACAGCCACACAAAGGGCAAATTCATGGCAAAGCCTCTGGTGGTTTTTTTCTAGCTGTAAATATGGGATTGTCACAAAGAGCACATTCCTGGGAAACACCTTGTTGTGAAAATCCCCATCACACTGACCTGCTTCTGCAGTAACACAGATACATCACACCAGACACTCCCTCTAGTTAGGAGAAATCAATTGTGTTTGAAATTGTGAAAAGAGCTGGAGTTGAATCACAAAGCAGTGGTGTAACTCAGAAAAAAGCCAGCTGTGCTGTTTCAGCAGAGGAGAAATGCCACTGCCTATTATCAGTGATTTTCCAGCAACCTGCCTTTATTATCCCTTTTTTAAAGTTCAGCCTCTCATTCTGACCTCTACCCAGTGTGGATGACAACTTTCTGCTTTAATTACCAAGAGATGATGATGGTGAGTCCCTCCACTCTTTGGAGAGGTCATCTGTGTTTCCTTTAACCTGTCCTGACAAGTCAATCCCCACATTCCATTGCATTCCTCCCAGTCTCAATATTCTTGCAACCTTATGATAGCCAAATAACTATAAAATATTTGAGGTGTAGGCTAAGTCAAACCTTCCTGATGGGAACTGTCCCACAATGGCTGTTCACACAGAATTAAAAAGAAATTACAGTGCTGTCACTCAGATGTTTCTTTCCTCTTCTGTCTTTCCAAATTTCATCTCAGCTGCTTATTCTCATTTGCAGATCTAATCTGAAAAGAAATTTGCTTGGTATTTTAACTAATTTTATTTTAACTCCAGAAGTGATTTCAAAGCAATGTTTAAGTTACTCCACAGTGTGAACACTTCCAACCAAATCCATCATTTCTGCAGCAGGAAACTCTCACTTCTAGGAGTGACCAAACCAACACAAACCCTTCCACAAGGGCAGGAATGCCAACACCTTAGCCCAGAGTCTCCAGCCAGGCACTCAACAGCTTTTCAACCAGCTGGGCACACTGGCTTGCCCTACAAAAAATGGAAAAGTCTCTCTTATAGCAGCCTGGCAAATAGGAGAATTACTTGTGACTGCCCTGGACTTCATCTTGGTACCTTTAAATGTCTAAAATGGAGGTGACTAGAGATGAGCCATGATAACAAAATCAACATGTACAGTCAATGGAGAAGTGCAGCTCATTATGGACATGTCTGCCCTGTTTACAAATATGTGAAGAGATGCAGCTTTCACCAGGCACATCTGGTTATGAGGACTGTGCTCTCCTCTAAGCATAAAGTCAGTTCTGGGTGTGTAGTTTGAATGGAGAAGGTTTTACTCAGCCCCAGGATTTTCCCTTCCTCAGCCCCATCTCACAGCTTCCAGAAGCAAAAGGAACCCCAAGGAATTACAGAATCACAGAATCAATTACAAAAGAGCTCTGAGATCATCGAGTACAACCTGGGACCCAACACCACCACGTGAGCTGGTCCTGAGTGTCACATCCAGCCTTTCCTCACCTCTCTGTGCTGCCTGCCTGGGTGACTTCTCCCCACTGCTGTCACTGCAGGTCCTGCTCTGGGGCCGTTTCCGTGCCTGTCGCTCCCCGTCGGGGCAGGAGGGTGAGCGCTGCCCGCCCTGCCTGTGCTCCTCCCCGTTCTCCAGGGAGCACTCCAGACCCCTCGGCAGCTTCACGCCGTTCTTGGCTTTTTTAAAAAGGACAGATGTCCGCCGACCCACGCTGCTGAGGGCGGGGCTGGCAGGGCTGTCTGCAGGGGGCAGGGCCAGGCCGTTGAGGCCGTTGTTGGACAGCAGGCGCTGGAAAGCCTGGCTCTCCTGCTGCAGAGCCTTCTTGTCAAAGAGCTCCCTGTCCGACACCATCCTCCTCGGCAGGTGGTTCAGGGACCTGCCTTCATTGATGGGTTTGAGTGTTGGAGGGTCCTGCAGAGAGTCCAGCTCTGAGAGGGTGGGTGCAGGTCCTGTGGGCTCCAGAGTTGGAGGTTGCGGGAGCTTGGCACCATCTGCTAAAGGAATAAAAAATCTGCTTGAACATTTTAGCAAGAGTCATTCCCAAAACCACCAACAGCCATTCCCATCCTTCACTAAAGTCACAGGAGAAACAGCAGGTTTTGACTGCTGACGAGCACTAGAGACCTGGAATCAAAATCCTGCTGGCTCACCTTTCTCCCCTTCCTCATCATCCCCTTCCCTGGATGTTGTCTCCAGCCCCTCCCGTGGCACAGTGTCCCCGTTGGGCAGGGCCTTGCTCTGCTGCTGGGCCAGTTTGTGGCGGATGGAGTTGATCTCGCGCCGCAGGAGCCGGATGCGCCGCGTCCGGGCGCCGCTGGAGCGCATGGTGCTCACCGTGTCCAGCTTCTCCAGCAGCTCCTTCAGCTGAGCCTCCAGCGACAGGTGAGCCCGGTTCTCCGGGACCAGGATGTTATCCACTGCAGCACAAGAGATGGAACAGTCAAGGGAAGGGGTAAAGCTTCTTGGAGAAGCATCTAGGGCTAGTGCCAGGCCTCATTCCCTTTGATGCTGTCCGTGAATCAATCGCTTTAGCCTGGGGATTTAGCAGTTAATAATCTTGGAACCTGGACTTCCTTCCTTTGATAAAAAGCAGCTGATTCAACTTGCACTGTCTCTCAGTTTCTGTTACTGCCCCAGGGGCAACAGTGAAAGGACATGTCTGCCCCCCACACAGAACAGCTTGTGGTCTAGGTCCTTGTTAGAAACCTATTTCATCGTCAGATTAAATGACAAAATAAGACCACAAACATAAGTGGCCAAATGTGACATATTTGCCATTCCTTTGGCTCTGCTGGAGGGCTGGCATCCACGACAGCAGGACAGACAGCTGAACACCTACACAAATTTCACTATGACTGTCCATCTGCACCCAAGAGGGCTTCAACATTTAGGAACCAGATGGCACACTGCAAGCTCTGTGTGCCTGATGGCTGTACTAAGTTTAGCCAAGTTATTCAACCAATGCTTTGGAGCTGCATCTCAAGAGGGCTGTGGGAATGGATGGGGTTGTGTTGGGAATGGAAAGTCTCAGCTAGAAGGATTGCTTAGGTCCCAATACCGTCACCCCTCATCACCCCCTTTCAGCCCTCAGTGGTCCATCTAACTCAACTGCTGTACCTCTTGCCGGTTTACAAAGTATGAAGTGTCCCCAGAGCAAAAAAAATCCCAGACCCACCTTTGCACTGCTCTTTAAAATAGCAAGTTTGTAGGACATTTCTGGCACAAATCAAAGAGCACGGGCAGTTTACAAGGCTCTGCCAACACAGACATACACTAGGAGACCTGGAGCTAAGCTGCACCTAACTCAGAGTGCCCAGCTCACCTGAAATCCCACTCTCTGATGTTCCAAAGGACTTCTATATGTGCCTAGGTAAACAGATGGATAGGAAAATTCTCCTATGCAGAATGGCTACGATTTCCATGCAGGCTGAACGACGTGCTCAGAACTAAAGCTATGATCTGCCTGAGGGGGGAAAAACAACCCCATTAACCATCACTCACCATCCTCCCAAGAAAAGCGGTAAAAGTCGTGGGGCTTGGGCGACTCAGGCAGGTGAATCCCCACGCCAGTGTCAAAGCCGATGCTGTCGGCCCGGCGCCGCGCGTGACGCAAAATCGCTCCCCCGAGGTCCCGGAGCCGGACAGCTGCTCGGTGGAAAATCGTGTCTTTAGCATTATACCTCATGCAGTTGGCAACTATAAGGTTAAAGTCTTCCTCAAACTCATCCAAGGTTCGGTACAGGTGGGACTCCAGCTTCCGCCTCATGGTGGAAAAATCCATTGGGTTGGAAATGAATTCCAGGTAATCTGGAACCTAAACATATAAAACCTGTACAATTACAAAAACCATTTACTAGCCAACCAGAGCGCACCCATCACAAGCACTCTTAATGCCCTTTCCAATGGCAAGGGGCAGCAACAAATGTTCATTTCTGTGTCACCCAGGCAAGGCAGACATGCCCTGGCTCTGCAATACATTACTCATCCAAGATGCACTATACTTCCAGAAAAAAATACCCTTTTTTTGGCCTGGAAGGATACACACATCATGAGTCCTTTTTGAGATAAGTTTTCAGTCCACCATCACCTTGGGACAAGGTGGTTTGTGCTCCTGCCCAGCAATATCTCATCTACAACCCGTTAAACACCTCTAGGAAATCGACTTGCCTCATTCAGGTTAACAGGCTCAGTGAAGATCTGGGCAGCATCCTTCTCCTGCAGCAGGTCCAGGGTTGTGCGGAGCAGGACATTGAAAGGGGTCAGCTGCAGCTCCATGGCAGCCTGCTGCACCTTGACCTGGCAACAGGAACACAGCCATGAGGACACTCACTGAGGGCAGGATCTGAGTGGTGTCTCCCTCCAGATTCTTCTGGATCATCTCCCCAGCTTTACTCAGTAGTGGAAACCTGAGGCCAGCATTGTTGTAAAACTTCTGGCAAACACCTTGCACTCTCCATGTACATTGACCAGTCCAATCCATTTACACAGAGAACTCCTGTTTATTCAATCTCACAAAGTCAAAACAAGAGGAAACCCCAGGAAGTTAAAGAATACTACAATTAAAAATGAAAACAGGCTTTTCATGCCTGGTAAATTATCCTGGAGAACTCCTTGCCTCAAGATACTGTTTTATGTCAATTAGCAACACTATATAAAAATTAAAAGTATGCAGGCATTTATCTAAACAACAACGTCCATAATTAGACTAGAGAGCAAAAACAAAGTTTAAGACATAAGCTCTCAGACTTCAAGGCAGAAACCAAACAACAGTTAGATGTCTGCAAATTCCTAATACAGTTCCTTCTAATACAGTTCCTTCTATCCTTCAGGAAGTCTCTAATACTGTTTGATTTCAAGCAAACAAGTTGTAGCACTGCATATCTCTTGCACTGAAAATCTATTCAAAGAAGACTGGAACAGGATAAAAGTATTTATTCATCTTTTAACATCTTCATTTCTTTGATCTTATAATCACTCGTTATGTCATTAAATCAACACTACAGTAACAAAGGTAAGCAAGTCTGTTTACACAAAGCAAGCTGTATTTGATATTCTCAGCAACAAGACAGCATCAATGAGAGAATGAATATAGACAGATATAAAGACCACACTTTTCCCCCAAAACAGGAAAAAGGCCAAACAGAGATGCACGATTCTAGAGCATCCTTCTGCACTCATCTAAAAGCTGGGCTGGGATAGAGCCCAACTAGATACACTTTTCTGTGGTATTTTTTCCTTTTAAAAAGCACACCATAGTTTCCATAAGCTTTTATGGATTTAGCCAGCTGTGATAGGGTTATATCAAGATCTCAAAAGCAAACAAAGCCCAAGAATGATTTTTGGTTTTTTATCCTCCTACTTAAAATATGTTCACACAGCAATGAGGGCTGAGCCACTGATGTAAATCAAGGACAATGCAGTAAATGAACCATCAAGAGGACTCCAGGAAAGCTGTGGGTAGTTTCTGGCCATGAAAAAATTGCTCTCAGAGGAGGTGTGGTCACAGAGGATGCTGTTTTACCTCTCCCTGCAGACAGGGAAGCACCCAGGCAAGGCCTGAAGATGTGCATAGACTCACTGTGTGCCCAGTGAGCCTTTCCTGGAGCTGTCACCAAGAATACTCCAGCCAGAGAGCACAGCTGTGTGTGCAGCAACCAACAAGATAAGGACAGCAAAGACAGGCAAGGCTGGCAAGCATTGGAAACAACTGGTGAAACTTTGGAGATGTGCACATAGGCCAAAGGAGAAACTGGAAAATTTAGTAAATGGTTTCCATCTTAAAACTTTTTCTTCTAAAAATGTCCTTAGAGGACAAACTACAGGAATTTTTAGCTTTAGAAATTAAGAGCTGAATTGTGATTTAGACTTCTCTCTGGAGAAGGTGTTACCAAACTCCTGAAATAATCATGTAAGAAATCCAACTTCTACTCTGCAGAACACTTGGTCCACACCCAGAAATAGAAGGGGTTCTGTAGGTCAGGAATCAAATCCACTATTAATGATGCAAATACATTTTGCCAGCACTCTGCAGCCCAGCCCTGGCTCTCAGGGCAGAGGCTGCACAGTGCAAACCCTTGACTGGCACAGGGAGAGGTGGCTCTGCACACCCAACAGTCAGAACTTATGAAAAGAGGGAAAGGCTCAAGAAAAACTGTTGTGCCCCTCCTGTGCCTCCTGCAGCAGAGAGAGCTTTCATGGGACTCAAGTTAAGAGCTCATGGGACTGAAGTTAAGAGCAGGAACTCGACAGCCAGAGCTCCCTACCTGCTCCCGTTTGAGCTTTTCCCGCTTTCGGATGAGCTCGATGAGCAGCCGAGCCCGCTCCAAGTCATGCCGGAGCTTCTGCCAGTACTTCAGCTCCTCCTTCACTGCACTTGTCTTCTCATCCTGCTCCTTCTGCAAGATATAAGTGGGGTGAGATAAAAAACACCACAGGCTTCCTGTGTTTCCTTCTTTTGCTAGGAATCCTCTGGCAACTGCTCTGAGTCTTCCTCTTACTGCCTTGTCTCTTGCTCAGACCATGTCCCCTCCTACCTCCGGCATTTGGCTGTCTAACAGAGGGAACATCAGCTTTTCTAGATTTCACCTTATCTGTGAAATTACCCCAAATTATCCTGCAGCTTCACCCTGGCAACACACTTCAGTGCATGCTCATTTACACCCTCCCTGCTTTTACATCCAAGTTTACTACAGAGGCTGGAATTTTTTCTGTGCATTGGAGCAGCAGTCCAAAGCATTTACAGCCTAAAGGGAAGGCAACCAAAAGCAGGGGAGAAAAGAGCTATTCTCTAACCCATAAAAAATAGAGCCATGGAAAGACATTTGCCAAGAATGGCCAACACTGGGAGATGAGCTCACACCTTCCAAGACACAGTTCAGTGGCTTCACAACACAATCATCCTTCCTCTCCCAAATCTGTAGATTTTTTAGTGATTTGGATTATATACCTCAAGTGCATACATTTTCACATGATTGCCAAGAGGACAATTGCTTCACAAGATCTTCATGGTTTATATTAATAGGACATTTGTTTTTAAGAGCTTATGGTAAATTGCCAATGTAATACACCAAGGAAATGCTGCACTTTCCCAAGCTCTGCACTGAAGAGTGGGGAATAATTTTTTTATTTAGTACGCAGAGCAGTCTTCCTGCAAACCAAAAGCCTATAAATTCTGCCAACTACAATAAAAATATACATGTACATTGTATACAATCCCTACTGACAGGCTGTGTTAGAGGGTAGAGTCCTAGTGCTTCATTACTTCAGCAAGTACTTCTCATGCCAAATGCAGTGCTGCTTAATAGCACCAAGAAAAAGTAACTACAGATGCCAAAGATAAAGTGACTACAGATGCCAGCTCAAAAGAAGAGGCAAAAGAGTCCAGAGCTGATGATTATGTCCAAAAGTGCATGGGATGGACAGAAATTGAAGCTGCAGGAAGAATGACCCAAACTGGAATTTGGCCATAACTCTGGAGTTAAAACCCATTTTTTTTTACTCACTCGAAGGAATGTGTTTTTATCACTCATATATGAGATCATTCCACCCAGGGCCCATCACACCCTTGCACAACCCTGGGTCTTCTGACTCAGGGGAAAAGCTCCTACCTGCTGTCTCACCAACCCCAACTTTTAACAGCATCATGGATATCCCACTAATACACTAACTCAGTTCTTCAGGCACACCAAGAGGAGACCGAGAGAGATCTAAATCTGATCTTTTCACCTTCACTCCCCTCCCCAGCCATGTGTTAAGCTCATCTCCCCCTGGAAGCCAAGCTGTGTGTCCTGCCATGTGTCCTAGGACACCCTGTGAGCTCAGCTGGGGAGCAGCTGCTCCCTGGGTACCTGCTCGGCGTTCCTCTGGGACTGCAGGTGCGAGTGCAGCCGCCGGATCAGGGGCACCCCGTTCCTCGCCTGCCGCTTCAGCAGCCAGTAGTTGTGCAGCCTCTGCATGAACTGGTTCTTCCTCTGCAGGGAGAGCCCACTGCAGATCTTGTTCAGCCTGAAGGAAGCACAGAGCGTCATGGAGCCAGCTGCAAAGCAATCATGGCTTTGCAGACCCTTGGGTATTCTGATGAAGCTTTGCAGTGTTGTGTCAATGCTCACTCTGAATTACATATGAGCTGGGACAATCTGGGATCTCCTCACATGCAGATAGATGTGCCCCCTTTTCATACTGGAGGGTCCCAGCAAGCACTTGCCACAGCACAAAGTATGAAATCATCAATTCAGCTCCAAGCCTTCATTTCAAAACTACTTCCCATGTCAAGAACCTTCCAGGGGCCATTTAAGTTTGATGTTATTAATCTGGAGCCTGGGAAATTAACTTGACAGGAGTCCAAGAATAATAGATCACCTATTTTAACCTTTGTTTACCATTCTTATCTTACACATGGTGCCTTGTCAGCCTGTCTGTTAAAATAAGACACACCAACACACTTCCTAAGGCACCAAACAAAAATTCAGCACTACCTAGTTCTGCATGAGGGAGAGCTGGGAGAAAAATACAAAAATAAAGCCAAAGTCAAAGCTGCTTGCAACACTGTCAAGTTTGACATGCTCTGTAATAAAAGGAGGAATTAAGAAACTATGAAATGAGATCTCAAAAGTTTTAATAGTGGGGTCACCCCTACCTACCTACCAATCTGTAATGCCTGAAGTATTTTAAAAATACCTTCATGATAGATGGGTGTTTGCCATTAGAGACCACCACAGAGTCTGCATTACACAACAGCTTGGGATGGCTGCTCTGCATAGCCAGAAAACCACAGTGACACCCAGAAGAAGCCCAGCCACATGCTGCAGAGCACACTGAACACAGTTATTGCTAAGCCTTGACTGAAGATTCAGTGTTCCAAGGTCAACAGTGAGAGAGACTGAGTCCTTAAAACAGACCCTGTTCACCTACAGCTGTCCAACTCCTTCCCTAAACCCACAACACTCACCTGTAAGAGGGAATTTGTGCAACGGTCACCACGGGCATGGACGAACGCCCTTTGGTCACGTCACCAGGCTCCTTTTTGATCTTTTGCTTCAATTTCACTTGGTTCTTCTTCACAGACCCTTTGGGAGGGCCAGAAAGGGCTTCCTCCTCTTCCTCCTCCTTCACAGTGACCCCCTGCCCATCACCACCAGCAGCTGGAGACCCTCTTCTCACCGTGCCAGGCGGGGAGTGGCTCTCACAGTAGGCAGTCTTGCGCACGGTGAACGTTGTGCCGTTGATGCTGGTCTCCCTCATGGGCTCAATCTTCATGAAGAGACCGGCTCTCTGTGCACAGGTGACGTGGAAGGCAGTGTAACAGTTCACCTTGTGGCATTGGATAGCAGCTCCCATGCCCTTCTGCTTGCAGATACAGCATGTGAGCTTCCACCGAGCTGGAGGGATGTTATTGATCCCTTCAATGGGCTCCAGAAACACAGTGTTTGCAAAGCAGACCTCTGGGATCCAGATGGCACAGACCACGTGAGCCCAGCGGCCATCACTGGTCTGCTTGAAAGCTCCCCCTTTGTTTGGGCAAAGGACACAATCCACAGGGCGAGAAGGGGACTGTAAGCAGCAGCGGCAAAGCCACTGCCCCTCAGGGATGTAGGGCACACCATAACACTCCTGGTGCACAGCCAGGTTGCAAATGTCACAGAACAGGATGACATTGCTGTTATGACACTCATCATCCATGCAGACACAGCAGAAGGCATCCTCATCGATGAGGGACTGCTGAGCCCCATTGTTCCGGCTCTCAAGGTACGACTCCTTTTCCAACCGATCCACCAGCAGCTCAAAAGTATCAGCAGAAACTGTCCCATAACCATCAGCCCTTCTCTTCTCGTTGACCATCTCCAGCCATGCCAGATCCTCCTCATCCATGTCATACTCCACTTCTACATCAAGGTCCTCGGGAGGCTTTTCAATGTACCGGTAGTAGGCAGCAGGGAGGGGAGGGGCCTCTGGCTGGCTGAAGGAGTCCACCACACGGAACTTGGGCTGAGGCAAGTGCAAAGACAACCCTGGCGCATGTTTGGAGCAGGACTCCTTCTTCTTGCCTTTGGAAGGTGTTTTCCTAGATTTGGAAGTGAAGAGGGGTTGCTCGCTGTTCTCCTTGTTGCTGTTGCACTCGGTGATGTCCTGGGCTGTCAGCTCGTCCTCGGTGATGAGCCTCAGGGGGTCGTAGATGCTGATGCGGTGGAGCCGCCCGTCGATGTCCACCTCCACGATGCGCTGCGCCTGCGCGTAGGTCAGCGTCTCGCGGGTCGGGGAGCACTTGAGGCTGTAGGGTGAGGGAGAACGCCTCCCCTCCAAGTGCTGCCGGCACCTCCTCCGAGGCTTCCTCATCCCTGTGGTCCAGAGACCTTGGGACAGAACAGCACAGAGGACAGGGTAAGACAAGGAGACAAGCAAGAAGCAGCACAGACCAAAAAACTCACTCAATGCTGCAACAGAGGGAATTTATACCAGAGACTCCAGCAATTTCAAGCTCACTGAGTTTTTTACACTTTAGATACAGGCAGGTGTTTGATATATCAGCCATTTCTTGCAATGTGTTTCAGAGCAATGCACAGCACGCTTCAACTTTCTCTATTTGCACCTCAGATGTACCTTCCACCCCACCACCAGTGAGAAAAACTCAAAGTAATTTGACAGCACAATATACAAACTGTCTGCTGTGCAGATCAGCAAACCATTCAGATCCCCTGAAATTCAAACAACACTGTTCACATCTTCTTGCACTATTCACATATTAAGCTCACACAAACCAACGAGTTCCTCTCCGGTCTTTTGCCTGTGACTTTTACATCCTCGAATGTGCTGGATGTTTTTCAAGTGAAAAGGAATGCACCATTCAGGTCTTAGGAAAGCAGTTTCCAATTTAATTTTTTTTTGTCAGCTCCAGATGAGAAAACTAATGGCTCTCCCTCAGACCAGGAGGGAGCTCCTCCAAGTTTCACAGCTTAGGGCTGCCACCACCAACCCTTCCACTCTGACACTGCAGATGCAAAAAAGGCCCAGTAATGAAAAATCGTCCTCCAGGTTTGCTTCTCCTCCTCTCAAGGGTCACAAACAGAACCAGAGGATGAACTGAGCAATGTAGCAGAGACCAGATGTGCATCTCTTCTGCTCTCCTGTGAGGAAGCAAAGAGGGATAAACATGGCAGCAAGCAGCATGGATCCCAATGGACTTACAAGCTCTGGCGTTTGCCCCTCTGGAGCCACAATTCCCATTCATCCACCTGAGCCACCTGGCTATGGAGAGTCCACAGGGCTACGAGCAGGAAAGCAGCAAGACAGCTTCCAGCACCAGGAGCTGTGAAATGGCATTTGCTCAGAGCCTTAACAAAAAGCCCCAGCCAGCTCTGCCCGCACAAACTGCTAATCAGCAAGCCAGATAATTAGCTGAGAGACGCTGCTGACATTAAGGAGGTGCCTGTCAGAGGGGAGCAGAGGAGAAGCCTGGGGAGATGGTCTGGGGAGGATTCAGACATGGTGGCAGCAGCTCAGTTATCAGAGGGTAAAGGAGGGAGCTGGCAAAGCGGGAAAGCAGAGAGGAAGCCAAGTGAGTAATGCAAGAGAGAAGGGCAGAGTCAAGGATGGGAACATGACTTATGGGAATAAACAAGCTGAGGTTGAAAGAATTCGGAAAGGAGACAAAGAAAAGCAAATGTAAATTCTCTGTGAGAAGATAAGCCAGCCCAGAGCTTATCTGTTGCTATGCAGAGGCCTGTACCAGCACCTCACCCTTATTTAAAGCAATCCACACACTCAGTCTCTTTCTGTGGGACCCACAGACAAGGAAACACACCACAAACCCCCAATTCATACTCAGCCAATGCAGTATTTGTGCTCCATGAAGGACATAGTTCCAGAAACTCTCAACTGTGTGCCACAGCAAGCAGCATCTCACAGGACCAGGATCTACAAGAAGTCCAAGCTTATTCCAGAAAGGAGCAAATTCCAGGAGCAATACTTTTTTCAAGTACTGGCTCTGTGAACCATGAGATTAAGCCATGACACCACCTGTGTCTTAAGAAACAACAAGGCTCTGGAAAAGATTTCCAAACTCTTCCCTGCATTCACAGAAATAAGCTGTAGACACCAGTTTCAATATGCACAGCCATAATGATGGAGCCTGTAAATGTAATTTTACTTCACATGTAAAATAAAAGATGATAATTTCTACCTGCAAATATAAGTACCACAAATTTTGGTGGTACCTTTGCCTTAAAACTTTAATCAGTCACTTGATCCACACACTGCAGACACCCAACTGCACTCATCCTAGTGAACTCCAATAGCTTCAATCAGAAGGAAAAGAGAATTTTAAAAGGAGGTTATAAAGGCAACTTGATCATCAAATGAAAAACAAGCAAACAAACAGCAAACCAAAAGAAAATCCTGCTGACAAACAGCTCTGTTACAATTCCACGGAGTACAAACAAAGGAGATATTGGAGGCAAAAAGATATATGGAGGATGAAGTAATTATTATGAGCTGACCACACACATCATTAATATTGTGTTCAGGAAAAATGTGGCAATAGCCAATTGCCTGGAATGCTGAGGGACAAGGAAATTTCAGTGAAACAAGCACCTGAAGGAAGGGCTCTTTTATCTGTTAATGGGAAAAACAAGCATGCAGAGTTCCTTTAGTGAAACAATCAGTGTATTTCTAGACAAATTACCCCAAAGTGGGCTTTGCACCACAGCAACCAACTGCCATAAAACAATCCATTTGTAAAACACACAATTACTTAGCACTATGAAGAAGCATCTAAAATGGCATGGAAATTGCAGCCAGAGAGAGCTGAGTGCCTGGAATGAGACATACACCTGGATATTAGGAGAGACACCTCCAAAATGCCTTGAAAGCAGCAACGAAATCAACTCAGACGCGCCAAGCTGGGCACTGTGACCTTGTCTACAACAACAGAAACTTCTAAGCAGCAACCTAAGAATGTTATGATTCCCTTGGCACACTTGAAAACACCTCCCAGCTACACATAAAAAGGAATCCGTCTGCAAACAGCACCTGTGCTCACTGAAATGCTAAAGATACTCGACATGAGTGGGGTTAAATGCTATTTCAGCCCACACTGATCCTGTCCTGCAATGGACAAAGGTTGCTGATGTGAAAGCAGAAAGTTCAAACAGACATCCCTTTGCCATTACCACAATATGCTCAAGGCATTCCAAAAAGTTCCAGTCACCCATTTCTACTGGGGATTACAAAGAGAGCAGGGGGTGAAGTTCCCAGAGAGTATAACTGAGCAAACAAGGTGGCTACAACTCAGAGAGCTGCTGGGAATTAATTTAACTCCAACCCAGGAATTCCTTCAGGAGTGGCTTGATTCTCCTGAGCAGCAGCCTTCACATCTGTGGGCAACAGCTGTAACAGGTGACTGAAAACCAAGCCCGTCATCAGGATACTTAAATTTACTAGAAAGGGGCCTAAAGCTCCACTGGAAAAAACAAAGAGATCAACATGTATGGAACAACATCACAGTGCAAGCCCCTATTATATGCACAGCCTGGAATATTGAACACAAGTGGGTCCTCTAAAGGAAAGACTGATTTCTAGACATTCAGTGCTGCCTTGGCCACCTCCAAGGGTCAGAAATCCTTTTCTCGCACTGCAAAAGACCTCAGTCTCCTTCCCAACTCTCCTTCATGCTGCATTCCTTCCTTCCAGCTTTCCCATGCTGAGCTACCAAGGACTCACTTTACAGCACCAGGTTTCTCATGTGCAGACGATGCAAGGCTGGAGCTCAAGGCAGTGCAGCTGGGAGAGTTTCCTGTCCCTTTCTTTTGGCATAGCTTGGTGATCCCAGTGAAAAAACAGGTCCCTCAGCAATGAAGAACTTCAATGACTTGCAGCAAAAAGGCCACCTGGACTTTGGTGTGCAGCAGAAGATGGGAACAACATGGCTCTCATTGGACTCTGGTACACCATGACTACTGGCAGTGGCTACAGCTCCTATAGTCCTAAAGAGCTTGGGGTTTGTTGTTACCAAAGGCTGCCCCTCTTTGGGACATCAAGCCAAACATGAGGTCTGGAGATGTTCCTCAGCACTGCTGTGCTGCACCAGCAGCCACTCAGCTCCGTGCAGCCACTGGGATTTAAAACCTGCTGCTGTGCAATGAGGAACAGACACCCACAGAACTATTTAAGAAACACATCTGTAAAATAAAATGCCAGAGGAAAGAAACAACCTGGAACAGTTGCAGCGCCCTCTCCACCTCTTGCCAACCAAAACGCCAGCAAAACTCTTGCTGCCCTCAACAATGTCCCTTCATGTTCCTGCCATGTCGGTGCTTGCCATGGTCCCCTCACACATCTGCCAAGGGTTTATGCTCTTCACACCCACATTGATGTCTACAATGAAGCGTGTCAGCGCTCAACAGATGTCACGGAGAGCTGCTTGCCCTGGCACATGCAGAGATCTTGATCTTTATCAATGCCCTGATACTTCTGTAACTAAGTCAAGCTGACAGGAGACACACTGGCGTCGAGAGAGGCCCTCCCTCTAGAATGGAAAGGGTGCGAGACGGGCTGTGGATGAAGTATCAGGTATAAAGTCTGGGTTTACCAACAGATGGGGTGCGCCATGAGCTGAGTCTGACCTCAGCAGCAGCGCTCTGAAGGAACTGTGATATGCCATGAGCTGCGTCCGGCCACAGCAGCCACTGAGGGAACGGTGACATGCCCTCAGCTGTCAGGCGCCGGCGGGCGCTTCCCTCAGGAGCTATCGCGCACACCGAGAGCTTTCCGCAGGGAACTCCAGTAGCAGCCAGCGATCTGGGCCAAGGCACAACAGGGACTTGGACAAAAATGAAGCCATCCCGACGATGAGCCCCGGCCCGGGCTCAGTTCGCTGCCCCCTCTCCCCTCGGAACTGCCAGTCTCCAGGGGGAGGGAGTGGGCGGGGGCGGGCAGCGCGAGCGCAGCAGGGCTGCAAGGCCATTGGCTGCCGCCGCCGTCCATCACAGCGCCACCACCAATAGCAACGCGAGGCTCTGCGGGTCTAAAGGCGGGTGCGCTCGGCCCCGCCTGGTCCAATCGCGTGGGAGAAGGTGGGCGGCGCCCCCGCCGCGCCGCGGAGAAGGGGGGGCCAAGATGGCGGCAATGGGGGGGCCCGGCTGATACGGCGCTGCCCATTCCCCGTCCCCGGGCGGTCGCCGCCGCTGCCCCCTCCTCGGCGAGGGATCACGGGCCGCTCTCGCCGCACGGAGACGGAGCGGGTACGCGGGAGAGGCCCGCAGGCTGCGGCGCACCGGCCTCCCGCAGCTCCTTCCCGCCCGCCCGGTCACCTTCCCGCGACCCCGGCGCGGGGGTGTGTGAGGGAGGAGAGACCCCCTGAAGGAAGGGTGTCACGGCCTCCCGCGCAGAGCTTTACCTGGCCGGCTCAGCGTGCCGCCGCCGCGGCTTCTCCACCGTTGCCGCCGCCTCTTTTTGGGGGGAATTTTTGGTTTTGTTTTTCTTTTTCTTTTTTTTTCTTTC
>VXBB01002198.1:229961-274327 GCA_013399915.1 Illadopsis cleaveri
GGCCGCGCCGAGCGGGAGGCCCCCGGGGGCTGGTGGTGACGGGAGGGCGCGGGGTCCCTTCGCGCTGCCCTCATGGCTTAGGCGGGGGCTGCCGCTGCCCGTGTCCCCCTCCGTGGCTGACGAGGCAGCACCGGGGAGCCGCGGCCTCCCGGCTTCCGGAGCGGGGTTACCCCTGCGCCTCGCCTGTCCCCCTCGCCATCTGCGGGGTTGGGGTATGGGAGCTCGGGTACGGCCGTGCGGGCCCATCCCAGGCCGGTACCTTACAGCCGGGAGCCGTCAGGCCACGGGAAATGAGGTGGGATTTTTGTCCCAGGCTCATTTGGGATGTCTTCGTTTTGCAGCCCGCTTTTTTTTTTTTTAGGAGGCGTGGGGTCCCAGAAAACACCCTGGAGCATTGCCAGGTGCCAGAGTCCAACCCGGCTACACTCCCAGAGAACCTTTGCCTGCTACAGTTAGTCTAAACAAGCAACATCAAACAAACGATGTAAATAGGAGGACCCTGTATTTATTTTGTAGACCAATATTTCAGGTCCAGATGGCCTCTTCACATGCAGAGGTGTGACAGGCTAGAGGGACTGAGGGATTGAACAAGGAAGAAGTTAAGTTAGCAACTGAGATAAGAATTGAGATAGGAATTGCAGAGGCTCCCACTCTTACTTTTTATAGAGCGTGCCACATAGTTGAGCATATGTGTTCCACCTCCCACTCTGCGCAGAGTATTGCATAATATCACCATCTGAATTTATAGAATTAACTGTTTTAGAAGGAAGCAATGAATGCTGTTTTCCCTCATTTACAGTCCAACTGGAGATCTTTTGTCTCTTAACGTATGTTAACCACAGAATCTGAGAGCAGACAGCCTGTGACAGTCTGTTTTGCAAAGTACTCAGGTTGGACCAGAGCTTGTTGCAGCTTTAAAAGCAAAGGGCAACGTGTTACTTATTCCTAAACAGTCTTAACATATCACCTTTGAAATACATACTGTGTATATATGGTGTATACTTTTTTACAGATCTCTTATTTTCATATCAAAAATTGAAAATAAATAATAATGTATTCTTGTTTTGCATGAAAAATAACATATCAAGGGCTTAGAAATAAAGTCCCAGTACTCTCACTGATTGACAAAGGATGTCGCCCTCAAAAGAGCAGCTGTTTAACAGTATGCTCCTAGCCATGAAAGATAAAACAAACCCAGAACAATCTATTGCTGCATTTGCTTCCTGGTTAAGCAGCAAATAAAATAATTCCAATAACTGATGAGCAACTTCAAAGGTTGAGAGAACTGGGTTTGTTCAGCCTGGAAAAGAGAAGCTTTGGGGTGACCTAATTGCAGCCCTTTAGTACCTGAAAGGAGCCTGCAATAAGGATGAAGAGAGACTTTTTACAAGAGCATGTAGGAACGGGGCAAGGGGGAATGGTTTCAAACTAAGAGGAGGCTTAGATTAGGTAACTGGAAAAAAATTCTCTGTGATTGCTGGTGAGGCACTGGAACAGGTTCTCCAGGGAAGCTGTGGCTGCCACATTCCTGCAATTGTTCAAGGCCCGGTTGGATGGAGCTCTGAGTAACCTGCTCTAGTGAAAGGTGTCCCACAGCAGAGGACTGCAAACAGATGTTATGTCCCTTCCGACCCAGGGCATTCTGTGATTTTCCTTCTTTATATGGGAATTTTAACTGGGTTTTACTTGAAAAAAAATTTTTAACCTCTTTTTTTTTTTTTAGTATGACCAACTTTTGCAAACTCTTTCATTTTTGACCTCAGTTTTGAAACTTTATACTCTTAAATTTGCACTGAATTAGCTTATTATAATCATATTAGGTTCCCTATTAAGATGTGTTGTGCACAGAGATGTCCAGACATCTCTGATGACTGAGGGCCATGACTTACAACATCAAAACAAGTTATTCATCATTTAGTTTTATATCAAAGCTGTGAAACTAACATGTTATTTGAAAAAAACCATTCTGAACTTCTCTCAGATCCCAGAGGCACAGCTTAATTCAATTTCTTTGATGTCCCAGTTTTTAAAGGGTGCAAGTGCAAAATGAGTGATGTTGCTTCAAATGAAAGCATCAGCCAAGGCACCTCAGAGTTGGGCACCTTCATTCATATTACATTTTCCTCTATGTTTATTCAAGCATATAAGACATACTTTAAAAGGGAAGAGAATTTTAATTTAGAATTGAGAGCTGACTTTTTTCTTTGTTGATTTATTAAGCCTCAAAACAGTTATGTTTGTGCCTCTCTTCGGCTGTTTGTTCTGCTGCTGTTTTCTTCAGAATTGCTGAAATTAGAGCAATTGCTAAACAGGTCCCTTGTGCATTAAAGGTTAAACCTGATCTCTCAAAAGTGATAACCCTCAGTTTTCATGTATTTTCACTGAAATTTTATATATATATTTATATCCCTCTTCAGCCTCACTAACATCAGAGAGGTTACACAAGCACCTAGCACTACCTTCTCAGTGGTCCTTATTATTTTAATCTCAGTGTCCTCTAATTTTAAAACTGGTGTTTTTTTGGTTGAACTGTTCTGATGACAGATCTGAAACGATGGTTTATGGCAGGAGAATTTTTATTTTTCCAGCCAAACTTGGCTTAAAGAAGTTAACTCACTTTCATGTAACAGGAAGTCAATGAGGGTTGCAGATATAATATAGTAACCCTTCAGTGTTATTTAATGGAGTGCATTCCAACAAAAAAGGAGAGCTGACTGAATCAGCTGTGAGCCAGCACCAGCTGAGCATCACATTAAAAGCTGTGTAAGCTCATGTGCTCAGAAAACGACCTTGTGGAGAGAAATCAGGCAAAACATCCCCTAAATTACATTCACCTGGAAACTGACATTTTCAGTGTAGATTTGGACTCAATGATCTTAATGGCCTTTTCCAACCTGAATGATTCTATGATTAGTACAATTAGTGCAGCAAGCGTCCATCCTTTTGGGGGGAAAGCAAATTAATACTGGCTGTTCTGGTCTTCATTCAGTCTTTCATGTCTTGTTTCTCTCAGCTGTGGAAAGAAAAACAGCCATGATCACGTTTCCAGCCAACACTCTGCTGACCCATGATACAGGAAAAATGCAGAGGATTAGGAACGCTTTCCCTGGTTGCTCAGGCAACAGCAAGACATGGGAATATGAAAAGGTATTACCATCCTTTGCACAGAATCTCACTAGAATTCTCAGACGTGTTTATAATTTTCTATGTTTTTCTTCTTTCCCATTATCACATACTCAAAACATGAATATTATTTGTTTAGTCTGCTACCTAGAATGTGAAAATGTTAAATATGAAAACAGATGATCTGTCTTTTTCCTACAGGATAAAATAAGTAGTTTTTTAAGAGGCTGTGGAAATTTTCAAAATTGTGCACTGAAAGGTTTCTAGGTGGTATCCAAAACACAGCTACTATTATCTCTCTTTAAAAAAATCATCTAATTTTGTGCCATCTCTTAAGAAAATAATCATTTCTTCATCTGCTTTTTCTTTCCCACTTACATGTGCAAATAACTAACAAATACGCCCCATAAAGTTGTAGTTTCACAGACCTAATTAACTGTAAAAATAAACTTAGAGAGAAAGATCGTCTCTGAAAGCTTTACTTTCTAAATTAAAAAAAGATGCTTGGAAGTCAGGAACGGATGAAAGACTAGCAAATAAATTATATTCCAAATTAGACATCTGTATGTTATCTGAGAGAGGCACAAAATTCCATCCATATATCCCTATAAATTTTTATTATACAGACTCAATACAAACAGCAGTCATTTTTTTGGCTGGCCTTATTTATGAAATTTTGGACCACTTAATGAGGGACTGAGGGATTTTTTTCAGTTGGTTTTCTGTTTTTAAATATGTAAACTATACTTGTAATGAAAGGAATGTCCATGAATTATGTGTCAGTGTGAGTCATCCACCAGGCACGGCCTGCACCTCTGCATGAGGTAATTTCTGCTTTGACTCACAGTGTCTGTCAGGGTCACACACCCCCTCACCGTTCTGGTGCTGATTTTGAAGGATTCCAGCCTTGGCCTGACTCACTGGCTCTGTCAAGCAGATGTTTTTCTAACTCCTTTCAGGAAATGTCAATAGGATTTCGCCCCACCTCTCCCTTCGGGTAGCTCGTTGCTGTTCATTGAAACACGTCCTCAGATGCCATAGGAGCCCTGGGATGGTTGGTCTGTACAGATACTCTTTCCACTACCAACCTGCTACATTTTCTACTGTCTATTTTGAGTTCTTGGATTATACATACCACAAAAACAAATAAACATACACCTCCAGGCTTCCTGGGCTTACAGAGCACCTGCTCCCCACATTTGTTGGGGTATTGGGTAATCCTTTTGCACAGTGTTCTGTCACTGTATAGGGTTGGTGGGTGAATGAATGAAACCAGAGCATGGATCCCACACAGCAGCTGTTGGGATTGCTCTTGCAATTTCAGAGCATTCAGGGTAAGTGTAAACCTACTGAGAAACCCAGAAACCCAGTCCCTGAAACTGGATGTATACTCAGCAGAAAGACTGATGCTGAAGAGCCTTTATGTGCTGTCCCTAAAACAAATGACATGTTTGCAAAATCTATGTACCCTAGTCAGTTATGCTCACAATTGTTCTTCTCACACCTAATTGTATCACATGTCCCCAGTGCCTCTTCATGCTTGTCCTCTGCTCAGACAGACAATTCCCAAAGGGCATTTTAAATTATTCTTTAAAACTATCCAAGTCCCTTTTCAACTACCAGGAGACTGCTCAGTACATTCCTTTATCATGAAGATGTTTTCTCCCCCAGCCATCATTACTGAGACAGAAAACTTCAGGTCTGTCTATCCCCTTTTGAAGGAGGGCAAGATGATTAAGAAATACCCTTCATTCCCATTTACAGTGGTTCAAGTTCTTTCTGAGTGGGTTCTTTGCCTTAACAGATGACTGACTTTAGAGATGACTTTCTGAAAGAAAGCTCTCTAAAGGTCTCCATAGATGTACTCAAATTTGTCTACAAGATTGAGTTTCTAAGACTTTTCTGCCTCTCCATGTCCAGGGTTGCACATGGCCAGGAGGGCAGCCCTGAAACATCTCCCTGTGCACTCACAAACACTCACCTGCAAAGCACCAAGCCTCATTTTACCCTGGCACAGGCAGCTCTAAACATCTGCAGCTCTCTGAGATGTTAATGGCAGCTGCAGAGAGCTTCTCTCCAACCTCTTTTCAAGATTACACACATGGCAGCCAGGTCAGATTCAAAAGGACAGTATTCCAGCTGCAGTTTGACAGATGCAGCTAGAACTCCCTTCTGCCATTCAAGGAAAATTAAGGCTGTTCCTTAGCAAGAGGAAAGGATGAAGCCTAAATCTCATCCAGCTGTGTTTTTCAGGACAGGGTCAGCAGAACATTACTGCATATCCCCCAGCCTAGCTCTTTCCAAAAGAGTGCTGCATAAGAAAACATTGAATTTCCAGGGAATTGAGGACACATCACAACAGTTCTGTGCTCACTGTCCCTACCTAAGAGAGGAGTGAAGCAAAGGGCTTGTACATGACCCAGACAGATACGAGCCAAGAGAAACCTCATCTTATCATCATGGACCATGTGTGCAGCTACAGCAGGCAAACATCAACAGCATCCTATCAAGAAGCTGCAGTCACTGCAGGGCTGTCTCCAGTGCAGCATGCCATGAGCTGCAACAGGGAGGCAGCCAAGAACATGACATCACTGTGTCCAGTTCCCAGTGGAGAAGAGAGATCAGAAAGTTCTGGAAATGTTGCAGTTTTTCCTTACTTGTGGTCTGTGCAGCAAAACTGAACATTACTTAAGAAGAAAATTAGAGAGTACTGAAAACAAACAACCTGGCTAAACCAAACCAAAAATAAGTCAGCAGCTACAGAAGAGGAGGGGAGTTGGAAATCACTGTATGTATTAGTGAGGTCAAATACCTTCTCAATACTTTTCTCTAGTCGTGGGGACTCTGTGCTCTGAGCTCTGATACAGAGAGGGCTCTTGGCACATATCCCTTGGGATGGACTTTGGAATGATTGGCTGACCCTCCTGATCACCATAAGGAAGAAGGTGTTGCAGTCCAAAGGTGTTATCACAACGAGCAGCTGTGCCTGCACTATCAAGTGACTGTATTGATAAGCTGTGGGTCTGCAGATGCTTCAGTTTCAGCACAGGCTGGAACACTCCCTGCAGATCCATATTCAAACTAACTTGTGCAGCTTCTTGGGACTCCCAGTTTGTCACTGTGGGAAGTGGCCTTGAATTCCCAGGCTGTGTTTGCTGTCAGCTGTGAGGAGGGGACAGCATTGATCAAATCCCAGGGAATAAAATAAGCAGGGGAAAAATAATAAAGAAAAAAAGAGGCAGTGGCTCTTTGGAGGGGAAGCATCTGAGCAGAATTCTGTGTATAGGATGAGAGGATGAGTTTGTAGCTGCTCTGAACACAGGCTGATCCCCTGGTGCCCTGGAGCTGACACTATCCCAGCAGCCTTGCTCTGCTGGGTGCTCTGTGACTGCTCAGGGAAGCAGGACACAGTCAGAGTGAGATTGGTTACGGTCTTGTTATGTTGAAATTCAGTATTTCTCATCCTTTTACTTAGGACTCACTTCCCAGTCAATTTTACCTTTATCTTATCCATAATTAGTGTACTAAACCCTGTGCTTGAAAAGACTAATGAGAAAGAATGAAACCCCTCCTCTCTCAAGTGGACAAATACAGGGGGAAAAAAAAAAGAAACACCAGGTAAAATTCTTCCACTTAAAGTTTCAACAAGAATATATTTGTCTTTTATGTTGAAAACTGTCTGGGGTGCTTCCCCTTTAGTAGAACAAAGTCCAGTACCCACAGCACGGTGTCATCCTTGTGTTGGCACATGGAGAGAGGTCCCACAGACCAAAAGTTGGCCACCAGCAATGCAGTGTGGAATGAATTTGATGCCATCAAGAACTGAGTCCCAGCCACAGCTGCACCCGTCGCTATAATGACATCCCACTTCTCTTCTTTGAATCCTTCCGTGCAATGGGACTGAAGGTCAAGATCTCCTTGTAAATGTGCTCTTGAAAAACAGAACAAAATAACCATGAATGTGTGATTTTAGAAGACACAAATAAAAGTTGGAGTGTTGGATGTGCAGAAAAAGGCATTCAGTGGCAGCTGAAAGAAACAAAGGAGAGGGACAAAAAAAGTCTGCCTGAAGAGCTGGAGGGATCTTTGCTGAATGCATAAAAGCAAGAGATCTGTGCTCTACCACAGAGGCATCAGCAGGCAATCACAGCCTTACTCAGCATCTGTACAGGAAAGAAAGAGGTGTAGGAAAGTCCCGTGCTAGACAGAAACCTCAAAGAAAATAAACTTCTTACTTTTCCACTCCTCTATTGAAAGCTTTTCATGTTCCAGAGAATCATCATAGGAGTGTTGTGCCTCTGTCTCCTCCTCGATATCTCGGAACTGGTCGAAGTAGGGGTGAGCCAAGGCCTCCGTTGCTGTAAGGCGCTTTTCCACATCCAGCTGCAACATCTTGTCAAGCAGGTCCACAGCTGCAGAGGATGGGAACAGGGCTAAGCAAAGTGCAGGGGAGCACAGGCACCCTGTGCATGAACCCTGCAAGTGTGGCACTGTTATTTTCAGTGTTTCATCTCCAGACCTGAGGTTCCTCAACCAGGCCAAGGCAGCAAGGAGCTCCCACCAGTGGAGCTACAAAGTCTGCCCAACAGCAGCCTCAGGGAGCTCTTACTAACAGAATTTAAATTGTCCAGAAATAACAAATTAGACTTGAATAAGCCTTTCTGCACAGATTGGGTTACAGAAACATGAGGAGTAAGCCAGTAACCTCAAGATATTTTTCAGTTTTAATCATTTGCTTTCATTCAGAGCCCTGCATCTCAAAGGAGTCTTAAGATGAGTAATCTGTATAGAAACCTATACATCCCTGGGAAACTTGGATGCTGACTAGTCTGTCAGCCCCGTTCCCACTTGGTTTTAACATTTTAAGACTTTTTTCGATTCAGTTTCTAGAAGAGTTTTGCTTGCTCTCACCTCTAACCTACCTGGGAAGAGAGCTCTTAGAAAAAGGGATTAATTCTTACCCTGAAAATTTCACATCAGTTGTCTGTTACATACTGCTAGATCCAGGTTTTCAACAAAAAGGACCTGCACTGTACTTAAAAATAATAATTTTTTTAAAAAAGTAAATGGCCAAGAACAGCAGAACATCTTCATTGTAATGCCAATAAAAGATAATTCTGCTTTTAATTAATACATATTTTTCCTGAGGAAGGGCAGGGGCACAAACTGCAAGGGAAAAAAGTAGCAAGAAATTATAAGAAGGAGAAATAAAGTTGGGGTTGTGGCAGTCAGCTTGTCTCCTTTCCAGCTGTGAAAACTCATGAGAAATGCTGGAGATTACTTACCCTGAGGATTTGCTTTAGGAAAAAGCACAGACAAATCCTTCTTGGGGATTTTAGGAAGGGACTGGATATAACTCTTCGCCTGAAAGAGCAAGGAAAGCACAATTACTGCATGTGGACAGGTGTGAAATACAGACAGCTCTCAGTCTCATGGCTCCGTTGAGCAAAGGCAAATGAAGAGGAGAGCAAAGCATCCCAGATGTCCCATTTCAGCAAGCAGTTTACAAGGAATTATTTTTATCAGTCGAGACAAGAGAAATACTTCTGTTTTAAAAGCCAAGCTGGAGAACAGAGAAGATTAGTGGTTTGCTGGGGCATCAGGCACCTCACGTGGGAGTCCCTGCCAAACACAGCTGTTCCCAGTGCAGCACCAGGTCCATCAGATGTGCCACCAGCACAGAGAAATGCCTTCCTTGCCCAGGGGAAAAGGCTGCTGCTGCACTTCCCTGCTGCTGTAGAGGCAGGACCTCTCCCATGCCAAACACAAGTCAGCCTCTTCCCCCGACACCTCTGCCAGCAGAACCGAAATCCACAGAGAACTTCCTTACCGCTTTGTCCTCCAGCTTCTCCAAGAAATCCTCTCCTGGATGCCCTGTTACTTTCAGGATCTGGGTCAGTTGATCCAGGTCTGGCAAGCTGTGTTAAAGATCCAAAGACCTTTTGAGGAGCAAACCCTGCACACCCTCACCACTGCTCAGCCTGCGAGAGTACAATTAGCTCATGATACATCACCACCACAGTCACCCAAGTAGAGATTCATTAGTCTGGCAAAAAGAGCTCCAAGCCTTTTTTTCCTGGCATGGCATTTCCATCAACAGATCATTTTTCTGGCACAACTATGCCAGGACACACATCCATGGGCTTGGAAGGATATGCAAAGCTTTGGAAATGGAGCTGTGGCCACACAAGATTGAACAGCTGATGAAGAACCATGCCACCACAGAGGTGTATTTCTGAGATGCACTTCTGTTTTCCTCCCCAAAAAGACTGGTCCTTGTGATCAACTCCTGATACACCAGACTGACAGCTGTTTTTCTCAGTAGCCTCATTCATAAAAACTGTTCCACACACACCGAGAATTATTACTCTGGTCAGGGAAAAAGTTAACCTTGAAAGGATACAGTCTCTTCCTTTAAAGAGTGTTTTCCCAGTCAGCATTTCTGCCATGATACAGCCAATAGACCAGATATCCACTGTTCAGAGAGAAAAGAAGGGAGGGGGGAAAAGGAAGGAAAAAAAAAAAGAACATTAAAAAGGCAGCAGTGGTTGCTGGGTCTGTCACTTTTGCTGTTGCTTGCAGCACACATTGTTTTAAATTTCTCTCCCTCCCACCCTCCGCTGTTCTTTCTATGCTGCTAAAATCTCTGCTTTCATCATTTCCTGCAGGCACCAGCTCTGGGAGTTGTGTAACACCTCTGGGACCTGCTCTGCTCCAGGGAGCATTGATGATAAAGAGGGAAAACAACTGGACAATTCTGTGAGATTTGAGCCAGCAGGATGCCCCAGCTCGTCACCAGGGAGTCACACTGCTGGGGCAGGGCTGCTCACCTGTCTGGTTGTAATGCATCCAGTTCAGGATGACTTCTGGGGCTCTGTACCACCGTGTGACCACGTAGCCAGTCATCTCAGCATCAGCCTGTCTGGCCAAGCCAAAATCCAGGATCTGCAGTGCCAAAGGAAGAATAAGGAGAAGGGAGGGCAGGAGAGAAAAGAAAAATCCTATGGGCAAGGGAGACTCTACTTCTAAGGGAAAATAGAGTAGCTCCAACCAGATAATAACAAAGCTCCAACTACACCACAGACATGCATGGGATGGTTCAAAGAATTAATATGTCTTAATTCCACTGTAAATTGCAAGCCAGCTGCAAACCCCGTTGTCATGAGAAGACCCTGCTGAAGGGATCAGTGCTTTGTGCTCCCTGAAAGGTCATTGCCTTTCTTGAAGCTTAAGTTTTGAGTTAATGTGCTTTATTGGAGTTGGTCTGTGACCTGGTGGTGAAGGCATGCTCCCAGGTCACCACAACTCACCCTTTCCTATAAGAACACCTTGCAGGTGACACAGCATGGCCTCTCCCTCAATGCTGGAGATGAGCAAGCTTGACCCAACCTTTATGGGCAGCAGAGCCACTCCCTGAAATATACATTACAGAAAATGCTAGAGCCAGCCAGCAGCAAGCAAACCCTTCAGAGCAACCCTGAAAATGACTTTGTCTGGAATCACAGCCACAATGTCCATGAGAACCAAAGGGTAACTGCAGTTGAATCCAGTTACTCTTCAGGGATCATTCACCTGCTGCAAGTATTGCTCAGCAGTGCTGAATTTCTCTAGGAAGTCATTACACACTGCCATCCCTGAGGATTACAGTGACAGAAGGCTCATTTGAAGTCTTGTGTCCTGATTCAGCAAGTGACATCAGCAGGGGAGTATTTCCCACTGCTGCAGCCGCCAAGGAACACAACGCCTGGAATGGTGGCTTGGGAGGAAAGAGGAAACATGACAGTGCCAATTTCCTGCTGGCAGAGCAGTTCCTCCACGAGCTGATGTGCTGCAAAGTGCTGCTTTGTCACCTACCTTCAGCTGGCAGTCTTCATTCACAGCCAGGTTACTTGGCTTCAGGTCCTATAACAGACAGGAACAGAAAAATGGGATGTTTCAAGTTGCAATACGTCAACACAACTCTCAGTTGAACCTTTGCTTGCCTTTGATGTGGTCCCATGACACCCCAGGTTCAGTATCAATTCAGCAAATGACTGAATAAATACCATGTACAGCTTTAGATTACTATTTGATTCTTTTCTGAAACAGTTGTAATTCAAAAAGCATCATAAAATGCTTCTCAGCTCATCAGAAAATACAGCATTTTCTCAAAATACTGCACAAATCAGCAAATCCAAACATATATAGGTGTAGGATGGAAAAGAGAGCAGACAGGATGGAAAATTAGAGCAGACAACTCTATTAGTGAAATGATGGTTAGGAATTTATTAACTTTATGACTATGCTGTGTTTCTCAGACAAAAATCAGAACAAGAGTACACGTGAACTTACCCTGTGGACGATGCCAGCTGAATGAATATACTGCAATAAAAAGAGGAGCCACAATGTGATCACTAGCAGACAACATTTTCTGTTCTCCAGCAGAGAAACAAGAGCTACAAACAAGAACTTGCTGAGAACAAACCTCTGCAGCCTTCTACAGGTCCCTGGTCCCTAGGGCAGCAGTTTGAAAAGAAATTTCTGCCCCAAATTACTGACAATATTTACAATGCTATTGCCAGTCTAAAGAAGATGCATAGAGCAGAAGAGGAGGGAAGAAGCAGTAGTTCCTCAGAGCAAGTACAACAACAGCTTCAAACTATCAAAGTCATCAAGGTTACAGCAGATGACATGAGAACATGGTTATTTTGGGTGTTCAAAAACATAATCTTAGCCCAAAACCATAAAATTGCAAAAACTGACTACAGGGTTTTTAGCACACCAGTCAAACCTTCTGTGTGTTCTTCCCCCCTTTACTTAAATTCAGGGTAGCAATGGCCTGGGGAGGGGTGTGATTTAGGTGAACCCATTGATGCCTGTAAGGCACTGCTGTGACTCCAGGTGAAGGATGTGAGAGGACAGCTGGAAAGCTCTGTCTCTACATCCCAGATTGCTTTCAACTCCCTCAAAGCCAGTTACAGAAACATATTCCTTCCTTACGCTCCTGAATAGAAAATCACTCCCTCTGTGCCTCCCCTCTGTGACAGGTTCAGAGAAACTCCTGCTGCTGCCAGTGTCTCCCTCTCTGTGCAGAGTTTTGCTGAGGGTTTGGGCAAGGCAAAGAGAGAAGCAAGTGCTGCCATGGAAAACCCATCCCAAGGCCTGTGGCTGCTGCTTACTTTGATACCCAACTAACTGATGTAAGCAAACACTCATTTTACTGATGTGTGCTGGAACAGGAATGGTTCAACAGCCAATACCTTTTCTGAGAGGATGCCTTAAACTCCCCACATCCTCCTGTACAGTATTGGAGGGGAGTTTAGTTAGGGTCAACCCAGAGGTGACACACAGAGGAGACAGGGAGTCACTAAACTCCTCCAGACCCACCTACCTTCAGCCCTTTCAGCATTTGGTAGACAAGGTACTGGATCTTTTCGTCACTGAATTCATGTCCCATGATCTTTTGTAAATCTGTCCGCATGTATGGCATCACCAGGTAGCTAAAAGGCAGTAAGACAAGGCCCTGAGTCTGGAAGAAAAATGCAGGGGACCAGGCTAGCCTTGTTCTCACTTGGTTTGGTTTTTCTGGCTGTGTAACTCACTGTAAGGAAGATGAGTTGTTGTGACTCTTCCTGGCTAACTAGCACATCCTGCAGAGAAGCTGGAATTTCAACCTGTTCTGAAAATTGCTCTTTCTCCTCCCCTGAAATCTGATGTCAAGTGAGGACAAAGCTCTTCAGGATCCTGAATTAGTTTAGACCTCAAGTGAAGTTCAATTTTTGACAGCTTTTCACCACCCAGGAGCTGAAAAAACTTACACAGCAAAGCAGCTGCACTGGCTCCCAAATTTGTCATTGTAATGTTCTCCAGCCCTGCCTCAGAAGACAACATCCAGCTTTCTTCAGAACCTGCCTGCTGAGGCTGCTAATTAATTGATGGTCTTCCTGCAGGAACTGCTCTGAGAACCTTCAGATGCTCTTCCTGCAGGCTGGTAACACTCAGCCATCAGCCAAACCCCAAACCTAGGCACACTCTGCTTATCTGCAGTGATGGGGAAGGGAAAAGGGCTTGTCCAACCTGACCATGAACATGGAGGGAAAATGCGAAAAGAATTAATTGAGAAGAGCCAGAACCAAGAGGAAAAGAAGCACAGATCTTTCAAATTCTAAATTTAATTGCCCTGAGGCCTGATGAACAATACTTCTCCCATTCTGAGTGCAGCCCCTTAGCTCAGCAGTCGCACAGTGATCATGGATCACCCTACATGTGATGCACCATGGAATGTAACACAGCCTCATTGCACAGGTTGGTCTGTGAATGCTGTGGTCTCCCAGCTGTGAGTAGGGGTGGGATCTGGTTACGTGTTCTGGGTGTGTCACCCATGGGAGCTGATGTGTGCTCTTGGTTTTCTCTGCGTTATTTGGGGATGCCTGGATTCCAGTCTGGTCCCTTTGCACCTCAGCCCTCTCTGTCATGCTGCTGCTAAGACACAGCTGTCTTAGAAAATAGTTAAGTCTACACAGAGCAAACAACTCCAGACTTACAAGTCCTGGAAGCCATGGTAGGAGGCACTGGAGGTGAAGACATCAAGCAGCCCAATGACCTGAGGAAGGAGAGAAGCCCACATTTAAATCTGGAAAGCATTTGCTGTGCACATGGTACTCATCACCTCTCCATTGGTACATGCACGTGGGTGAACACAGAGAATTCCATCTGAGGAACCCAGGGACTCCTCACTGATGCTGCACAAATGTTTTCCCTCTTACTAATACCTGGGCTCACCCATTACACACCTGCTCCAGCCTGGGCACAGCAAACAGGTCACAGGTAAACCCTGAGACTGCCTGCACATACCAAATGTCAATTAAAACACAGGTGATGCCACCAAAAGGACTTGCTCCCAGGTGGCAAGGAAACACCCCTTGTGTCAGCAGGAAGAGGAGAAATGGGCACTCACATTCTCATGCTGCATGTGCTTCAACAGCATCAGCTCTCTGTAGGCTCTCTTGGCAAAGATCTCTGACTGGAACGGGCGGCACAACTTCTTGATGGCCACTTTCTCCCCCGTCTTCTTGTCTATGGCTGAACTGCAGCAGGCAAATAAAAAACCGTTCTGATGTCAGCAGCATGTTTTAACAGATTCTGCAACCCCACAGGTCATCTCCTAGAGAAGAGGTGATTCCTGTGCTCGCAGAAGGACAGCAGAGAAAGGTCCTTTGAGTGGAGCTCTGCACACAGAGATGTTACCCTGTGTGGCTTGGGGCAGCAGACCACAGCCTGTGCTCTTTGAGGGATGAGGTGGGACACCAAGAAAAGCATGAGTGGCTCATATTTATTCCCTTTAACCTACAGAGATGAGCTGGAGGTAAGGGTGCTGTGCAAAAAGGGAAACGCAAATGGTTAAAGGTCAGAACTAGTTCTAACTGCCTTCTCCTTCCCTAACGCATGGAGATAAGAGAATAAAGATATGGAAATTTCTGCTTTGCCATCTGCTTAGAGGTTGTTGTATTCTAGGGCAGGCCAGCTGCCTTCACTGTATTCTGGAGCAAAGACAGTGGATGTCACATGTTGAAAATGCTGCTGCAATTAATCCTGCTGTGTTCAGAATCCTTGATTACACATTTGCTTCTGTGTAAGAGCAGGTCCGGCTGAAAATGAGGCTCTTCTGTAAAGCTGATGAAAAGCTGGTGCAGCAGCCATTGCTACAGACATGCAGTGCTATTCCTGCTGGTCACATTGGCTGTTTGCAGCTGGACACAGCAATCCTGTGACAGTTCCTCTTCCTCTGGAGGCTCCTTGCTCAGATTGCAAAGGAGGGAAGGGAGGTCCTCAGACAGACAGCTGTAATTCAGGGTTCTCAGTGCTGTTTTCCAGGGTTGTCTCAGCCCTTCCTTGACCCCTCCCAAGAGGCAAACAGATGAAAAAAAGGGTTTTCCCTGCCAAATCCTGCTGTGGATTCCCAGATCAGTTCCCTCTGCTTCAGAAATCCCTATCCCATCTCCCACGGGAACGGAAGAGCTGTAAATCGTCATGTTCAATCCCATGGATTCCAGCTGCATCCTCCAGCCTTCAACTGACAAATATGAGTCAGGAGAAGCAAAGGAAGTGCAGGAACAGTTACACAAGGCAGCTGGAGTGCTGAAGATGCTGCAGGGTGTCCTAGGAGGACTCTTAGTGAGGTTTTGTCTCTGTTTCAGGACTTCAGCAGATGTCAGCAGAGGGGACAGCACTGTGTAAAATTTTTGGAGAAGTCAGGAAAATAAGAGGAAGGGACTCAGACCAGGGAGCCAAAGTGCAGAATCCAAGGCAGATTTCCTGATCTGACAGTGTCCTCCCATCTAACCCCAGCACAGGAGAGCTGCTGGTGGAGCTTCAGCCTGCACAGCACAGACAGTGCTGGTTGCAGCATTGCCATAATCACAGCCCAGAGCCGATTCAGTCAATGCATCTGGGAGAGCCCCCAATGCTCTCCCCAGCAGAGATTTAGTGAACAGATGCAGTTTGGGGTGACCTCGAGCAGGCAGAGCCATGTCCCTGCCTTGGCTGGCAGAGATCCGCGAGACCAACGTTGGAGGGGTCAGAAGATTCTTCTTTCACTTTCACAATTACACTCAGCTGGGAGCCGAATCACTACAGATTTCGGCAAATTAATAAGGGGAGGAAAAAAGCCTTTGCTGTTTCTCCTGAAATATTTTCTCAGCTGCTCAAGAAGGTGTAAAAGCCGCTGCTGCATAACGCAAGAAATTTTCCCAGCAATTCCCAGCAGAGGACAGCAAATCCTAACTCCACATTTTCTGCCTCAGCTTTGTACAGGAATCAGCATCGAGCTCTCCCTGCTCAGCTCTGTCCATTCAAAACCACCATGCACCTCCGACTTGCTTCAACCTCCCTCCTTGAGAACTCCAGAGCAGCTGAGAGTTTTACAGGGACCAGTAAAGATTTCTTTTGATGTTTAGGGGTTTTTTTGGGTGGGCAAGGAAACTTTGAAAGGATTTCTCTCTTCCCCCTTTTTTTTTTTGTCCTGTCTTTATTTTTTTCCTGATTTTCTCTGTGATAAAAATCAGAGAACACTGTACAAATATAAATTAAAAGTCAAGTCTAATCTTGCCTGATTTTGCAGGACTTACTTAAGAATCTAAGAAGCATGAACACATCTGGGCAGCCAAGTGGGTGCCTCTCTGTAAATTGGAAGCTGGGGGAAAAGGACAAAACCTGGGCACCAGGGTTTCAGGATTAGTGCCAGTGGCAGGCCGGACTTTGCCCAACACCTATGAAAAAAAATGGACACACCTTTTTTTAAAAAATTATTTTTAGCTCAGCATGTTATGAAATAAGGGCTCTCTTCAGATGCTATCAATGGACTGTTTCATATTTAACCTTTCAGAGTTGCCCAGCTCTGGTTTGTCAGTGTAAACCCAGCAATGTCTGACTTGTGCTTGCTCTTGCTTCAGGCACCTTTGCCCAGCCGAATAATTAATAGCAGCTCCTGCTGCTCTCTTGAAGCCTGGGGTTTATCATTAGCCGTGAAGGAAGTCCCAGTCTGTTACTGATCCTGATTTACAGTAACTTCTATCCACTTTATGATTTCAAACTGGAAACAGTATCAGGGTGGGGTTGTATTGTCCGGCTACTTCCCCAAGGCAGCCCAGCATCAGCTGCCTGGGGCTGAGCAGCAAGGACAGCCTGTTCCAGCTCCCACCTGTGTAATCACCGACAAACCTCATCCAGACACGCGGGTATTCCCCCATCTGTGCTGCCAGACAGGAACCTTAACGCAAGCTCGAGTCCAAAGCAGCTCGAAATCTCCCTGACCCCAGTGCCGAGGTGACGCTCGGATGCCCTGGCACCCCTGCCCTGCCCGGTCCCCTCTCTGCCCACCCGGGCTGACCAAAGGAGGAAACATTTTCTTCAAGCGAGCAAGTCTCCAGCCGTGCGCTGGAGCAGGAGACAACCTGCCCCCATCACACATGCAAATGTCCTTCCTTAATGGAGGGGTGCCGCCAAGCACCTCCTCGTTTCCCCCCCGGCACGGAACATCAAACGCCCCCAGGCCACCCCGCGCTGCCGCGGGCGGTGCGAGCAGGACCCCACTCACCACACGGAGCCGTAGGCCCCAGACCCCAGCGGGTGGAGGGATGTGTATCTCCTGGGCAGCTCCCAGAGCGTGTTGTTCACCTCCTGTCTGTAAAAGCCTCTTCTCCTTGCGATGTTCATCGCCCGACGGGTGCGGGACAGCCACCCCCCCAGAGTAGTGGAGTACGGGAGGGCTTCTGGGGTGAGAGCGGGACAGGGAGGCTCCCTGCGCTGGTAGAAAAGGCTCTAGCAAGTTTCCTTCTCTGTTTTCAGCTGTTGCGAGCGTGAAGGGACATGTCTTTGGGCCCTCCTCCCTCCGCCTCCACATTGGCAGAGGTGAGGCATCAGGTTTCCTGACACGCCTCGGTGTTGTACAGGTGCCTCTGGGCTCTGCTGCAGCAGGGGAGCACCCAGCCCCGCTCGGGCACGCCTCTGGCAGCCCTTGTCATGCACAGCTCCCGCTCTGCTGCTCCATCAGCCGAGAAATATCGTCACGGGGCTCGGACAGTGGCTCCTGAAATCCCTCCTCCAAACAAGGGGATGAGTAAGGACTGACTCGTCGAGCCGGGGAATCCGAGGGACAAGCCACAGCATCGCGTCAGACACGATGTCAGACAAAACGTCAGGGACATCCTTCTTTCAAAGCCCAGGTCCAGCCTTGTGACAAAGGACACCATGGGGTCACATCGGTGGCGATTTTCTCCCAAGCCCGGATTCCCAGCAGCGCGGGGAGGTGCTGAAAGTAGGCTGAGTTTCTCCAAGTGACTGCTGCGAGGAGTTTCAGGAGCAGCTGGGAGACGGCGACAGCCCCCGAACGGTTTGTGCCCCAGGCTCTGCTGGGCGCGGTTTCATCTCCAGCAGCAGCTCTCACCCTTTCCCGGCTCCTCTTGGACAAAACAAAGCCGGTGTTCACTGCCGTGGCTGTGACCTGCCAGCCCAGCACACCCGGCCCACGAGAAGCCCCATTCCTGGTAAGCAGAGAGCACCTCAACATCTCACTGCAGCATGAGGAGGCTCAGGTGGGGCTCCCACACAGGAGGTGCATCCTCCCCACTCTCCAAAGGAAGTGACTAAGCCGAGCCTTACCAAGCCAGCCTAGCTGCTTGCAGTGTTCCACCCCGGCAGCCCTCTCCCCTGCCCAGAGCCTCTGCTCCTTCCATACAGGTCACCTGCAAAGGTGTCCCTACAGGAAAAGCACAGTCGGGGGGTTGCTTTATGTGCAACCACAGCATTGGCCCTTGTGCTCTCCAAGCAGAGCCTGCTGTTCATAAACACAAACCAGGGACAAGGCACTGTGGCAGGATCTGTGGACATCAGCCCCAGCAGCAGCACAGCCCGGAAACAATCCACAGCTCGGATGAGTCTATAAATACACCTGTGAGCAAGAGGAGGCACAGCAAAAGCTCCTGCTCCTTAAGCAAACATGGAACTGCTGGGCTATTTGGTGAACACAACCCTTGCTCAGCTGCTGGTGCACACGCAGGCAATCAGTGCCCAATTAGGGAGTCCTGAATAGCTGGGGCATGTCTGGGCTGTACTGAGATGAGTTAACCTCAGTGACCAAATCCAACAGGAAACTTCAGGATCGTGGAAAACTTTAGGTTGGAAAAGACCTTCAAGGTCAAGTCTAACTGTGAGCCCAACTCTGCTATGTCCACAAAAAAAAAGTGGTGGGATGACCCAAAAATCCTTTTCCAGGCACTCTCTACAGTGCAGCTGAGGGTGACAATCAGGGTTACAATTTTGACCACGCTTCCCTTCTGGTAATAAACATTTCATCATGGGCCTTCCCAAACTCCCAGCATGTTGTTCCCACCTGTGATGGCCCCACCACTGACTGGAGCAGTTGGACAATAATTTATAAGCATTGCACACTGACTGTTAAGCTTCATGAGTTAAGTAATTTGATTTTATAGATGTAGTTTATTTTTTTCCCCCCCCAGTTCAGTTCTCACTGATTCTAGAAAATTTTTTTGCTGATTGGGATATTGTAGCAGCACATTCTGGAACTGTAAGTCTCGGGTGTTTGTGATTTTTTTTTTTTTTTTTTTTCTCCCAGAAAACAACACATGACTCGTCCTATTTAGGCTTTTTCTCCCCCTCTGCTTAATCCAGCAGACAGCAAAAATGAACAGGAAGGATCAGGGAGCTGAGAGAACACCCCCAGCACTGTTCTTTATCTTTCATCAAATCAGCTGCTGTGGGAATGGGGATCAGCTGCCTGGTTGGGATCAGCACCACCTCCCTTGGTTCATCAGAGCCTAGAACCTCAGTGATTGTGGGTTGTGTGTGAAGAACAGTTCTGGTCAACCCAAGTTCTTCTGAGGGAGTGACACTGATACATAAGAGAAGCTGGAAAAGCTCCACTGTGGTGATCCTTCCACCACTAACTAGATGGCAGCTGAAGAGGAAAAAAGAAATCACTTTCAAATGGCAAACAACCATAACCCAGTCCTATTGGGGGTCCCAGGCCCAGGGAAGCAGCAGGACTCTGCTCTGTTAGTGCTGAATTATTGCTGCCCTGCACTGAACAGAAAATAAAAGCTTGGGGGGTGTGGTGGTTTCTGTGTCCAGTGCTCATGGTCTGACTCAAGTTATTTTTGTAGCAAAGAATTCACTTGGGACAAACACGGACAAGAAGCCCCATGGCAGCAGAGTCAGCCACCAAGGCATGGCCTTGTCACCTCCCAGCCATCACACCCAGGATCCCCCACAGCACAGCAGAGAAATTCACACCATGCTAAAACTCAACACTTCAGTGCAAGAGGTTTCCAAGTACCAGCAGTGCAGTAAATCTGAAAAATAGATTTTATTTTTAACCAGTGGTATTGTGACATCTTATCTGGCATAACCAATTACAGCAAAATCCATGGATAGGAACAAAATAGCAGATCTCTGCTTTTGGGTGCAGCCTCCTGCTCAGGCAGCTGAGCACAGCAGGGCACTGGCAGCAGGGAGTTTGTGCCCCAGGGGCTCCTCAGAGGACAGACTCCAGTGAACCATTCCCACTCACACACACAGACACACCCACACACACAACACCGAGAGGTTTTAAAAATCTTCAGCAATATTTCTGCATGAAATCACACTGTAGCATCTACACATAAAATGGCTGATAAAAATAATCTTGCTGTAGGTTTACATAGTCTATCTACATTTTCCTTTGACTACCCAGACTGCTGGCCCAGCAGAAAAGGGAGGGTTTTTGTCTTGGTTTTGTTGGGCTGTGGAGAGTTTTATCCTAGAGCACAACAGAGCTGCTCTTTTCATCTCAGCCCAGACCTTTATTAAGAACATTTGGCCTGAACAGATTGCTGGGAAGTAGCCTGGGAACAATCAATGGCTTTGTCATCCTCGTGCCATCCCTTTGTGCTGCCTCTTCAAACATGGGGCAAAAACACTACAAAAACACTCTCTGCCCCACAGGTAACAAGAATACAAAATACTGCAAAAGCCTTTCTCCTCACATACACGGGTACACTGCCCACACAGGATGCCTGCAACAAATTAAAAGTCTAAAACTGTTTCCTCCAGAAGCCCTAAAATTGGGCTTCTGAGCTCCCCAGCTACAGAAGGAGCACACAAACATCCTGAGAAACCTCCCTCCTGCCAGTCTCTAACTCTGGGCACTTCACTCATGCAGAGTCCTAGAAAATACAAAATATTTGAACCATGTTTGTATTCAAACATACTCCCTTCTCATGTTTCCTCAGGCAGAGATCAACCTGCTAAGAAATAGCCAAGAAGCTCTTATGTGAGAGGAGAAAAAACCTTCTAGTAAATGTTAGTTTTATGTATATAAATATTTGTATTTATAGATATAGGCAGTGAAAGGGTGACTGTGTGTTTATGCATGCTTATTTCTTTGCTTTGGATTCCAATACTTCTAAAAAAAAATCTTTTCAGGAAATAACTTAAGTTCTGGCACAAGATACTATAGTCATTTCTTTATAGAACATTTTTTACACTTGATCTCACATGAAACCTTTCAGCCTAAGCTCTCCTCCTCTGCATGGAGAAGGTCAGAACAAAGAAAAAGGTGCATGTTTCTCTGTTGTTGGACATGACATCCTTCCCTCGTTGAAGCCTCTAGGATGGCAGGTATTTCACAAGGAGCTGCAGCACAGGAGGAAGGGTGCTGTGATTTTATGGCACTGCCTGAGGTACTCAGTAAACATTTCACTGACAATTGAACTGCCCCCAGTGCCATCCCCAAAAAATAAGGACAAAAATCAAGCAGCTCTACATGCACATACAGCTACAACATGCAAAAACACACCACCTTGTAGGGAACAGAATACACAAACGTGTGGCTAGCAAGGATCTTCCCCAACCTCTGGCTCCTGGGAGATAATGCTGAAAAGCCTCAGAACAAGAGGAAAAGAGAAAAACACAGGAATACCCAATCCAGGGGTTGAAGCTGTTGCCTCAAAGTTACTTCCCAATTACATGGAGTTCATGCCTGGCTACCTGGGAGCCTTCACCCTTAAGAACAGTGGGTCATATTTCCACCCCAGACTTCCTCTTCCCTCTCTCCCCATTCATTTAAGGCACAAACATATTTACAGTTTCAAACAACATCTTTTTTGTGTTCCAAGAATCAGACACTGGAAGGCCTCTACACTCTGCTGCACCAGGAAGATCTGGATGTAAATCAGACACCTGGCACTGAACATGGACATGCCTCAACCCCATCTTCAGTCCTGAAGAAAACAGACTCTCAGCCTATAAACCAACTTCCATTCTTTTTGAGGTTACTCAGTTGTAGGAGAATTGATAAATGGCAATGATTGCAACCAAACCTTTAACTGTCACCTTCCCCACCTCATCTCAGCAGTGCAGACTGGTGGTGCACTGTTAACTCTGGAAGAACTAAGTGCAGTCAGAACAGGTCTCCAGAGGCTTGCCCCAGGCTGTACACAGAATACAAGAGCATGCAGCATGTTTACATAGACTCAGCTTCCTTCCCTCCCCCCTCCCTCCCCAGTTCAACACACACAAAACCCCTCCACTAAGGAGAATATTGTTGTGATGAGGCACTTGAACGATAATTGGAGAGTCCCTATGAAAAGGCCTTCCCTTCACAGTGAAGTGGGACAAACAGAAGAGAGCAGTTTCTCAGGACTCCATCTCCTCTTGGTCAAGCGGGGGTGGCACAAAGCTGATTACTTCATCATAAGTCAGGCCTGGGGGAGAAGTGGGACAGAAGTTTAGCAGCAGGACTATGACAGCACTATTAGACACACCTTCATGCCAGAAAACCTGCAACAATCTCAAATGTTCTAACACTATGTAAAACAAAAATATTGTTTAATTAAGACAAAAAAGAATGGTTACACCGCTCTCAGAGACCAACATACACAATAAAAGATACTTCCAGGGCATTGAGGAGATGTGAGTAAGTTTGAAAACAAAGATATGTTTGTGTGCTCCTAGTAGTAATTAGTTACCAGGGACTGTGCTAAATATGCACACAGCATGTGGTAGATTCAACTTAGTGTAACAACAGGATCAACAGGATGCCCATGTTTTTATCACTTTCTTCTGTTCCTCTAACCATGGCTGAGTTGAACCTCAGCTCATGGGATGGAGAGGAGAAGACTGAGGGGAGACTCACCAAGGTCTGAGAGGGGCAGCTCCGATCTCTGCTCTCTGTCAGTGAGCACTGACAGGACCCAGGGAATGCCTGGAGCTGTGTCAGGAGGGTTGGGTTGGAGATCAGGGCAAGGTCCTTCCCCTTGCTGAGCACTGCCCAGGCTCCCCAGAGAATGGGCACAGCCCCAAGGCTGCCAGAGCTCTGAGAGATCTTAGACAATGCTCTCAGGGATGCACAGGGTGGGATTTTGGGGCTGTACAGGACCCCTGTGCGGGGCCAGGAGTTGAATTCCACGATCCCTGTGGGTCCCTTCCAACTCAGGATATTCCACGATTCTACAACCACAAGAGAAGTTGATTGTCTCTCACTCCCCTCCCCCAGACTCACTTTTCCATTCTTCAATCTCAAGTTCTCTGCTTTCAAAGGACTGGTCATAGGGGTCTGCCACGGGCTCGTCATCGGGGTCGTGGTACTGGGCGAAGTAGGCGTGGGCCAGCGCCTCCGCGGCCGTGATGCGCTTGTCCGTGTCCAGCACCAGCATCTTCTCCAGCAGGTCCACGGCTGCAAGAGCACCAGGGAGAGTGGATTGCTCACATGACCTGTGTGACTCTGCTCTGAAATATGAAGCTCCTAAAAGCCCAACACAGATGAGGAATCTGAAGTCTCTCAGGACCCACCCATCATCCACCATTTTCTTCCTCTTACATCCTTGGCCCACACATCCTTCATAGCCATAACCCTGTTCTGCACTACTCCTGCAGCCAGAACAAAGCCTTGGCAATCTTTGTGTCCCAGGACATGCTAACTTCAGTTTCAGGAAAATTTAATAAAACAGGTCTTACCCAGGGGATTGGCACCAATAAACACGTTTTCAAAGTTCATTTTTGGCATGTAAGACAAAGACTGGATGTAGTTTCTTGCCTGTGGAAATAAATGCTCTGTTGAAGTATCAGACAATATCCAGCCAGCAAGATCAGATACTTTTCAACCATCCTGAAGCACTGGTTATTATGGTCTGTCTCCTTGCTTACTCTGACACTTACTAAGCACATCAGCATTATCCTGTCTCAGCTAAGGCACTCAAGACAGCAGAGGAAGAGCTGACATTACTTGTGGTGAAGTAAGACTGGAAAGCAGAGACAACTCACAGGAGCTGACTGCCTGGTGTCCCAGCAAGGCTGGGTGCAGCCTGCTGTCCTTTGCTGACCTGCACAACACAGCACACAACCAACTCACAGCCAGGCTCTCCCGAGTCTCACATGTCTGTGGTTGAGCACACACTGTCCAAATCTCACATCTTCATTTAGTACACAAATCTTGCAGAAGAGCAGGTAGTTAATTGCCCACCCCATGCCACATGCAAGCATCTAATTGACACTCTGAGCTGAGTGAAGCCCTGCCCTGCAAGCCCCCTTCCTCTGCTCAGATCTCACCTCGTGGCTGGGCATCCTGTTAATGAGATATGCAGGGGGCGTTCCCGTCAGACGCATGATCTGCTGAAGCTGGTTAATATCTTAAGTGCCTCGTCAAGGGCTTTGTTAAACACAGTGCAAAAACCATTTCAAACAGAAAACAGTCGCATACAAAAGCATCTCTTCTGCAAACCACAAGGCAAAAGCCATACAGGCAGGGTCCACTAATTTTTGTCAACTACCTGTGAAATGTTCAGCAATTACACCAGTGAACACTTAAAGCAATGGAGAATCACTGCTCAGCTGGTAACTGCCAGTACAGAAAGTATTTCTCTCCAATGGAAGTAGCATTACACTCCAACAAGGCTGTGTTCACATTTCCCAGCAGTTTTAAGCCATCAAAGTAGACGTTTCCTTTGGCTGAGGCTACTCTACAACATTTTCCCTGTGCTGTGCAGCTATACACAGCTTCAGGAAAATCAACAAAAACTAAAACAGAAAAACAGAAACAAACACTGTACCCTCTGCACTGGTTACCAGCTTTTTTTTTTTTTTTTCTCTTGCTGCATAGAAAGTGCTTAAGTTTCTTGTGGTGCAAAGTGAAACTGGCTCACAAGTGACACCTTCTGAACAGCTTTGAGTGCCCTTTCAGTGGGCTGGGTGACAAAGTATTAAATGCAAAATTAGTAAAACATTAGCATTGCATAAAACAGAGTTAGCAGGTATCAGTGAACAGGGAAAGTGAGAGTAAGTCAAGTAATGCAGCAGAAAACCAGAATTTGTTATAGTGACACACGCAAAACCATCAAACACAAATGTTTTGTTTTCCCCATACAATGGAAAAAGAATAGAAACAGTATTTTACTGCTTTTTTTTTTTAACAGACTTGTTTCAGACCCAGATAAGAGCAATGATTATTTCTATTGTGCAATAATATTTAAAGAAAGACCCACTTCAACTTACACACACAAATTAATCTTCTGCTTAATTTAGTCAACCTTCCATCTTATGCCTCTTGCTAATCCCCTGTACTTCAAATACCAGAGTAGCCTTGAGGTCAGTTCACAGGGCAACCAAATTAATCGGGGTTATTCAGCTCTAACCTCTCCAAAGGTGGAACATCCCAGGGCTTTTTACACTGGTGGGATATTCAGCAAATGGACTAATTTATCCCAATTTGCACTGCACCTCCCTTCAGCAGGTGTTACTCAAGGTTAATCTCACATTTGTATTTACAGTCACTGTTAAGAGAACATTAAGCTGCAGCACAACATAATCTTCTCACCACTTTCCACAGCTCTGACCCTCTGCTGCACCTCACAAACAGCAGTGACCTCAGTGCTCACGGTGCATTCATTCACCTGCTAATCCCTGGCTCTGATTTATTCACTCCACCTTCAGGAACAGGTAGAATTAAAGGCCATTTCACTCTGTCTTTGCACAAATTCACAAGTCAAGGTTACTACAGCACAGCAAGTGGCTGCAAGTAGAGGTCACCCTCCCAAAGTGGACTGCAGGAAGCCTTTTTGCTGCTCCCTGGTAAAAGGGCCCCATACAGCAACATCCCACACAGCACAAGGGCAGAGCAGACTCTGCTGTGTGCCCTGGAGCAGCTGCTACAGAAAGGCACCTAAAAGGCATTTTCTGCTACAAAACCAAAGATATGGCAGATATTAATTTCAGAAATTAATCACACTACAGAAGGGACTGTGTGTGTTTAGAGGATAACACACCTGCTCCTATTTAGAAAGATCCCTGGGTATGCAATCTGGAGAAATAATAACTGAGACAAGCCTCAAGCTCTTAGCTGTGAATAATACTTCACCAGTAGCACAACAGATCACAAAGCATAAACCCACAAACTGAGAGAAAAGTCACGAAGCAGTAAAATGAGAATATGAAAGGATGAAATCATACCATGGGCAGAGATAAGAGGAATAAAGATCAGATACACAAAGCATAAGAACTTAAAGCCATCCAAGGAGCAAAGAATTACAAAGGAAGAAAAATAACAGAAAATAAATCCCAACACATTCTACAGATAGACTACAGGAGAACAACACACAAACTCGGGACTTCTTAAAGGGCAGATATTACAATCAAAGTGTAAACTCACAGACTCTGAGGAGATTTTCTTCAAAAGCTCAGGCCCTGGGGTTCCAACGAGTCTCAAAATGAGCTTCAACTGATCAATATCTAATGATGGACCATAAAGGAAAATGCTGGGAGAAATCAAAATGAAAAGCGCAACATATCACCCTATTAATGTTGAAAATTAATTCCTGCCAAGGCCTTGACTGAAAAGCTATTTTAGGCAAACCATATTCATTCTTCTTGTTTACAACTGAATACAACTGAGCTCCCTCTGTATGAGATGAAACATCTTGTCTACAGATACCCCACATGCATTGAATTGGGCACTGCATCCTGAACTATTTAGGAGCAGAAATCTTTTGCCCCACTGGCAAAGGCTGAATTTCCATGCTCTCTTCACCCCCTCAGGCCCCACACCAAACTGCAGTTAGCAGGATTAAGTTGCATTAGTGACAGCTGAAGTAAAGCACAAGGCTGGAAAGGGTAGGCATTCATATTAAGAAGAAAGTCGAGGCTTTTTGTGAACACCTTTCAAGCTCATTCAGCCACTTCTAAAGCTGGGAAGGAAATGATTGGACCCTGCTCATACCCTGCAGCATCACTTCACCATGGGCACACCCTGCCCATGGCCAGGGCAGCTGAGCTGCTGCAGCTGGCACAGGCTCCTGCCCTGGCACCTCCTGGGGACCACCAGGGCAAGGGGATCAAAGCACCTGAACATCCCTCCTGCCCTCCAGATCTGCTGGAGCAGCAGGGAGAAACAGAACAGGGGCTCAGGTTGAAGACATCTCTGTGGAAAGCTCTCAGGATGGAACACTGCAGGTGGAAAGAATGTTTTACCAGGAACAGAGCTCCCCTCAGGCCACAGGTCAGCCTGAGCTGGCCCCTGTGACAAGGCCTAGGTGACAAAACACACAACTGAGGGGGGGAAAGTCCATCAAAGACGCTGTTTTATGTCTAATTCTCAAGACACTAAGGAGACACAAAGTATCCTTTTTAAAACCATCAATGGTTTTATTCTTCCCTAAATTATCCTCCATAGGGATTTCAGACTGTCTGCAACGTTTATATTTGCCTTTAAAATGATACCAAAGTAGTTACACAATTTTTTTAGACAATCTTGTTTTCTGGAATCAATGCCTTCCTGATGGTTGAAGATACAGCTACAGTTCCTTCTTAGAGGATCTTTTAATTTGTGTACTACAAGAACTTGAAAAACTGTCACCTGTTTAAAAAACCCCTAGAAAACAACTCAGAGTTCCTGTAATATTGGCAAACTCTGTATGAAGGAAATCACCAATGCTTTGCTAAAACCTTAATCTTGTGAGGTAAACTTTGGTCTAAAGTTTTATCTATCAAATTAATTAAGAGCCCTGGAATTAGCACTTTGTCAGAACAGTTGAATTAATTTTTCACTTGTAAAGTTACTTGGCAAACTTCTAGCTACTCAAAACACTCTAAATCTAAGAGTAAACCAAATATCTGGTTGGATTTAGCACAGTTGAATTGCTAACTCTGAACAGTGAACACTTAAAATGAGATGAGAATATCCACTTGCTGTAGGAGAATTAGCAAAGGGCACTCTACTAACCACAGCTGGCTCATTTAAATCAGATTTTTTTCAGAGCTATTTAAAACACTCCTTACTTCTTTCACTTATTCTTGTGCAAGCAGCAGTTGAAGTGCAAATTTTAGAGAGCTAACATGCCACAGCTCAGTTTAAATATTTAAGTAATTTAAAGGCATTTAAAAGCCTGTGCACTGATGTGCCAACAATATTGCTGCCCTGTTTGCCTGTGGAAGATACCTCTCAGAAAAACAAGAAAAAACACAGAATATGGAACTGGCATTGCCAAAACTCAACTCTGCTTCTGGTTTTAGGCCTGCCATCTACAAGGTGCTGAACTGCAGCATTCTTTAACTACAGGGCCCATCACATCCCAGAGAAATGAGCCACGAGCAATTAAAGACAGGAAAGAGATTTAGTAAATACAAAGCAGAAGAAAAACACCACCACATGTGCATGGAGAAGGAAAGCACAGCATGCAAACCCCAAGTGCCATCTTCAAGGTACTCCCAAGGACTGATGAGGGATTCTAAAATTCAGAAAATAACCTGCTATCACCACCCGCAGCAAATATCACAAGATTGTAAGAGCTTATCCAGGCAAAGCAAAGTTCCAAGTTGTTTTAGCTGCCACCACAAGCAAGAACAAGGTGTAGCAGAAGAATATGTAATTTCAGACTGGTTAGTTATCATGGAAGTTTCATAAGACTGAATAAAAATAGTAATAAAAACACTCTTCAGAGTTTAAGGGAACACAGTCAAATTAAAACATACAGGAAAAGCTGAAGTAGTACAAGAAAAATCTAGATATTCTTATTTTTGCTTTATATGATTTTGTGCAAGTCAAATATTCAAACAAAGTCAACTTTCCTACTTGTATGAATCATTCACATTACAAGAGCTGTAAAAATTTAATATTTGTGTTTAACAGAAACTGATCTTGGCATCAGACAGATACAACAATACCAACAAGAAAGCCTCAGCCAAGCCTCCCATGCACAGAATATGTTGAGTTGGAAGGGACCCACAAGGATCAGAGTCCAATGCCTGAAGGACTCTGATTTTCATCACCTCATTTTTTGCTCTCTGACTTCTTTACCACAATCTTGATCCCCTTCTCCACCTCCTGGCAGAGATTTTACCAGTATTAGAAATCCACCTTTCATCCAAATGCATCTATCAAAGATTACAATAGGAATAATTCAATTACCTTACATTCAGTTGTAAATTAGAAATACTTCAGCAATCCTGCAGAGCTAAGCCCAAATTAACCACAGGGGGTTTTTCTAAGAGTATCTCAATTCTTGCTTTTAGTCAGTGACAGCTGCATTTAGAATCTCTACAGATTCAAAAGTTTTAATTTAACATTCATTTATCAGAGGCATAATCATCACAGACAGCATTGAAGATCATCATTTCAGAGTCCAACTTGATTACTTACCTGATTAAATGAACTTACAGCTTACCTGCACTGAGCATCCCCAGGCTGTACAAAGAAATATGTGATGGACTGTAAATAACATCAGAGCATTTCTGCCAAATCCTTGCTGAAAGGGACCAACACTTCAAATAAGAGAACCATCTGAACAGGGGGATGATCATCCTGAGAAGCCACTACATATTCTGTCACTCTAATTTTGGAAATGTAAGGCTACACAGTTGAGAAAATTTACATCTCGAGACCAAAAAGCAAGAACTACTTTAACTTTCAGTTGTCAAACAGGAGCAATTTCCAGCAACACAAAGTCACATTGCCTCCAACTGCACAGAGAATTTTCTAGAACTGCAGTGGATTTGGATTTACCACATCCTTGGCTACTGGACACAAGGCAAACATACCTTGAATTATTCATGTTAATATTAATTCCAAAGTCAGTAAGTCAGCAATTGTACAGTGACACTACAGGAGGAACAAGGGCCTCTGCAAATCTGTGGGTACAATGAAATTAAGAGTCCCAAACAACCTAACAGGATCTAAATCTGGAAAACCCTTTCAACTCTCTTCTAAAATAATGCACATAAAAAGTTTTCAAAGAGCCTTGCAAGACAGAAAAAAACTAGAACTGACTGTGATCTTAATTCTGCTTGCTGTCTTCACATGTCAGCAAAACTGGAGTGAAAGCTGCCAGCCTGGGTCCTTTCCAATCCCTGGGTAAGTGTTTCATGCACAAACAACACTCAGAACCAACCCTGCTCCCTTTTTAGTTTGAACCTCATGATCAAAAAGCACAAAAAGCACAATAAAATGAGGACCCACACAGGAGGACTGAAGAATTAAAGTACTACAAAGTTTTGTCTAAGATGGGAAAGGATTGAGTCTGTTTTTCTTAAATGTAAGCAACTCAGAACAGAAAGAGCATTTAATTAAAAAGCATTACTGCCATTTGCAAAAGAAATTAAGCATTTAAATAAATCATCACAAGCATCTGCCAGGAGACATAAATTAGTGAAGTACCTTATTATGATAAAGCAAACAAATTAGATCCTAGAAGTAAAGTTCATTTAGCATTGCAGATGTCAGTGGCTTTAATTTACAGCTAAGAACAGAGATGGAGAAAAAACTTCTCACACTTGGAAGAATCACTATTTAGTTCAATTCATAAAACCCACAAAATAAATCAAAATCATGCAGCATTTCTTATACATTGCAAATCCTATTACAAATATTTTTGTTGCAAGCATCAAGTTCTTTAAAATCCAAAGTGTCACTGTTGCTAGGGTCAAATAATGGCAACAGCTTAAAGGCTTTTGCTTTGTTTGAATGAACAATTCTTGGTATCTTAGTTTTTCTTAAAGAAAAAAAAAAATCTGTCCAAACCAACCTACACATGCTGAATCAACAGATAAAAATATACCAGCTTTTATTTAATTCAGTTTCTGTCTCTGACAAGAGAGAAACACAGCAGAGATGACTACACAGCACAGTACAACAAATTCAACAAATTTAGAGAGAAATTATGTGATGGAGCCAAGGAGAAAGAGAGGAGAGGAAAAAGTTAAAGCACACTGGAAAGGGAGGTGACACTGTGAAAGCTTCTCCTCAGAAGGGAGTTTTGGAACCCAGATGCTTTCTGAAGGTAAATTAAGCAGAGGGCAGCAATTCCAACACCAGCCTTCTTTTCATCAAGTGCTGACATACTTGAATTAACTGACAAAACCACTAACAAATTAACAAAAGTTATTAAAATGAACAAACTGGTTGAAATAATAAACTTTTGTAAAAGGTGGGCAATGTAATTTTCTCTGGCAAATGAAAGCCCAGTTTCTAGGCAATGAAAAATCTTGCCAGTAGTAAACTGCACCCCAATCTTGTATGGCTGAACAAAAATTTTAAGTGCAACAATTTGCACCAAGTCTCCCTTCCAATTTCCTGGGGAAAACACAACCAAATCTCACAAAGTCCTCTCCAGTTTGCCAAAGTGTCCTACCCAGTCCACTTTGATGAGGCAAAAAAAGAAATATTTTGGAAAGATCTTATTCAAGGTTGATTTTTCACATCAGTACAAGCACACTGTGAAAGAAGGTTCAGAGTCTGTTTGCAGCCAGGCATGGAAATGGAACTTAAACATTTCTGAGCAATTTTAATGAGAACCTTGGCACTAAATAATCTGCAAACCCACTGCTGTCACAGCCAGGATACCTCCAGGATAAAAAGAAGAGAGGCCAGAAGGGAATCACATTTGCAAGAAACCTGAAGCAGGAAAGGATTCTTGGCAGACATCCATGCAAGTATTAGCTAGAAACTCAACTAATAAATTTAAATAAACTTAAAGGAAAGTAACAGAAACAAACAGTATGTAAATCTAGTGATGACAACAGACAATAAAGAGGAACAGATGTGCAGCAAAATCAAGAACTCACCTCCTTGTACTGTGAGTAAAAGAAGCCATTAATTTAAAAAAAACCAAACAAAAGTCCATAACTAAACCCAGAACTTACTTCTTTGTCAATTATGTGAAAATGAAGATCTAATTTCAATTGCCAAAAAGAAATAACTTTTAAAGGATACGGTCTGTTCCAGGGAACAATGTTCTTCCAGTCAACAGTTCAGCCATAATGCATCCCACTGACCAAATATCAACTGAACAAAATAAAACAGAAAACAAAACATGATGCATAAAAACACAGTCTGAGCAGAACCATCCCATCCAACAGTGCAAAAAACTCCCTCCTCAAACAGTCTCATGGCACTGAAGCAATGTGAAATAGATTGCAAGTTAACTGATACTGTTCTGTGTCATCTAAAATGAGTACAAATAACAGAATCTGAGATCAGGCAACTCTTCCTTCCAGACTATAACATGACCTGAACAGCAAAGAGCTGGGGAAGAATCTAAATCATCAAAGAGGAAGAAACCTGTCCAAGAGGACTCTGAGGAATGGATTTGCATGTGGCCTTACATAAATGCTACTCAAACAAACACCAGCTATTGCACTGATGATACAAGACAAGCCCACACATGTGCAAGAGGGGAAAAAAACAAAAGGTACTAATATATGAAATTGAGGTAGCACATCATTTTCTTTGGTGCTCTCCTGTACAAGAAATTGGGGTAGCCCATAATTTTCTTTGGTGCTCTTCTGTACAAGAACTATTCTCAGACTCTGATTTTCTTCTCTGCACCTGATCTGCAAGTATTGCGTGAGAGAAGATACTGGAAACTGTGAGGAAGATAAATCTGTGAAGTGACTAACAGGAGAGGAAAGGATGGGAGATTTATCCACTTTTTATCATTTCTTCACACTACAGCTCCAGACATTCTTCTCAACCAGACACATTCCAGTCACTTATTTTAAAAACCACTCTGCTGGGAAAAGCAAGGGATAAGTGCTGACAATATTTTGCTGATTGCAGTTTCAAAGGTTCAAATTTAAAGAAGCCTGGTGAATCCTATCACAATGATTCTTAACTTCTATCTGACAGACTGTGGTTCAAATACCAACTCTGAAGCACAATTACCAAGAGTGACAACTTATGCAACCAAATGAAAGGTGAACACGTGCAAGGACAACTTCTTTTTTTTCCCCCTCACAATTCAGAAACTTGACAAAACAGAGAATTCTTGTGCTGGCTAAAGGCATTACCTGTCTGGTTGTAGTGCATCCAGTTCAGCATGATCTCAGGAGCCCTGTACCACCGGGTGGCCACGTACCCAGTCATCTCATCATCCGTGTGCCGGGCCAGCCCAAAATCCAGGATCTACAAACACAAAACACCAACCACTGCAGGGCAACAGTGCAAACTACCCAGCACAAACAACCAGGCAATCACTGCACTGGGGACAGGAGAGGTGGGAGAGCTGCAAAAACAGATTATGAAACCAAATTTCACAACCTGTGAAAAGACACTAGGCTAGAACAGCGTAGGACTCGACAATCAGAATTATGTCTGGGTATCTTGTCTCCAAAACAAGTAAACACAAACTAAAGCTGTTAACTCTGCACTTTCATGATGATTCACTAAAAACACAGGACCAGATTAAAAAACCACATCCTTTCAACTCTACAGCTGGGCAGCACATCATTACTTTTCTACAAATATTTTCAAAAGGAATTGTTTTGACACTTAAGTTGCAAGGGACATGCACATGGCATTCACTCAAATTTCAGTCAAACAAATCAGATTTTTTAATTACATTACCTTTAGCTCACAGTCTTCATTAACAGCTAGGTTACTAGGTTTTAAATCCTAAAAAATTAAACATCAGCATTAAAAGGGGAATATGTGTTGTTTCAGAAGTAGATAGAATTGTAAATGGAGATAAAAATACAGATTCTAACCGAGTGCAAACACTAACTTTGGATGAATTATTTTATCACAGAGTCAGAAATCTCTCCTGTGGTTCTCAGAGGTGTCACATATAACCAAAACTGCATAAAGGCAACACCAGTACTGCATATTGGTAATTAACAGAAAAGCTAATTCACAAAGGAAAATTATGGCTCTGGACAACCACTTCCCCTGTTCAATATTTTTACTACTTAACCAAAATGATTCTCAGAAAATTTCCTCTTGTTTCTCTTGGTGCTACATTGTAAAAGTCTATGCTTCTTTTTTAAAAGATATTGTTTCACTACAAAAAACAATCTTAGAATGAATACTCACCCTGTGTATTATGTCAGCTGAATGGATGTACTGTAAAATAAGATGACAAAATTTATGTAACAGACCAAGCAGCCACCTCCTCATCTCTTCCCTAGAAAATACTGCCCTACCCCAGCCCACACAATTCAGATGCTTTCTGCAGAAGGAACCAGCTATGTGACTGTGGGTTCCAACAGGTGGGTGTTCCAGTTTCCCTCTCCTTAGGAACACCCAGGAGTGCTGCCACCCCAGTGGAACAACACAAGTAAACAAAACTGAAGAAATGGAAAATTCACAGCCACGGCAGACCAGAGGGCACCACAGTTCATCATTTTCCAGACTCTGCCCATAGGAACACATCAAAATGACAGGTAACCTTACTGATGCAGAGCTCCAGAGAGGCAGAAGTGAAAGGACAATAATAAAATGTTATTCTACAATACTTTAGGGAAGTTACAGAAACCCCCCAGGCACTGATCTGAATCTCTGAGGATGTAGCATTCACCAGAAACTTCCATCCCCCATGGTGAGCTGTCCCCATCCAGGGGGGACAGGGACACTGACCTTCAGGCCCCGAAGGATCTGGTAAATGAGGAACTGCACGTGGTCATCAGTGAGCTTCTGGCATTTCACAATGTTGTTCAGGTCTGCTCCCATGAGATGTGTCACCAAGTATCTGTGAACAAAAGCAAGCACGTGGGCTATGAAGCAATCTCCTGAATAGGATTAGGATAAAAATTCCCTATAAATCTCCAGTAGCAGAGCTGACTGTCCCAAAGCACGTTGTTCAATGAAACATAGATCGTGACACTTTAAATAATGTAGCAAATTAGTACAGTGATCCCAACAGCACTGGGCAGTAAACCACAGCAAGTGAACAATTCTGACAAGTCCAATAGCTTAGGATACACTATAACTTTGTGATGGAATTCAGGATTATTTGTGAGTAATGGCAGACAAATTAAAGAGACAAATATTTCTGTCATAACCTGGGAGGCACAAGGAGATACAGAAGACATTTTGTTGCAATCTTCAGAGAAGTTACCTACACATCATTGAATTCTTCTAGTGATTTGGCAGGGGTGAACACGTCCAACAAGCCAATCACCTAAAAAGAAAACAGCGAAGAGAAAAGCTGTGAAATATATTTATAGCACACTATGATACAGTTACTAAGATCCTTTGTGGGACTGAAGTATTTATTCCAGTAGATGTTTCATTTCCATCTGTTCAGTGTTGTGCTTTATGCAAGCTAACGAGGCCTCCTGGAACGTGAAAACCTGATGCAGACACACGTGAGAGCTCTGCAGCTCCATTTACTTGCTCAAATCATCATGAACTAGATACAGGATATAAAATAACACCTTATGTCCAAGCCCCTCAAACCACCACACCTTCCACATTTGCTGGTGTGTTCTGTGCAACATAAAACCAAATGTTTTTTTCAAAATTGTGATCTGAACAGTCAAAGACAGTAGCACTAATATGCCTGCCTGAACCAGCTCTGATCATCTCTGCATCTGCAGGATTTTTAGATCACAACTTAGATAAACTTCCCACAGAAAAATGAAGGTATGGTGAACTGATTATATATATATATATGTAAAAATTACTTAACTTCTTTTTATTCCTTACTCTTAAAGATACATAGGCTCTTTGCAATGCCAATCCAAAATATTAATGAATCTCAGGCAGTTGTAGCCACAAACTAATTTTCATTGCTTAACCTTATTAGCTTTTTTTTTTGTGTATGTCAATACATAAATCAAAGCTTTTCTGTTTAAAGAATATCTCAGGTATGAGAAAAGGTTCAGAAAGAAACTCCTGAGTACTACTGGTGTTTTTCACAAGGGCATGTCACAACAGGATAAAGGGCAATGGCCTTCCACTGAAAAAGGGTAGATTTACACCAGATATTAGGAAGAAATTCTCCCCTGTGAGGGTGGAGAGGCCCTGGAATGGATTCCCAGAGAAGCTGTGGCTGCCCCATCCCTGGAAGTGTCCAAGGCCAGGTTGGATGGGACTGGAAGCACCCTGCTCCAGCGGAAGGCATCCCTGCCATGGCAGGAGTAGAACTGGATTATCTTAAGGTCCCTTCCAACCCACAGCATTTGATATTTCTGTGGATATTAAGCAGGATCAGAAGTGACCTCTACTGCTGAGACAATGGTATCACACAGGAAGAATTATTGACAGTAATACACATGTGCAACACAAGTTCCAGGGATGTGAGCCACACTATAAACGTCAAGATGATTTATGGGATACCAGCTGCTGACTGCAGTGGTCAGAAACCACACCACCATTCCTGCCACAGCAGAAGTTCTGAACACATCAACCAAAGAGATCCTTACAATCAGACTATGCTTGCTTGGCTTTTTGTGCTAGGTGACCAAGCTGGCTTTGCTCAGCTCATGTCCAAAGAGTATTTCCCTTCTGCCAAGGCAGAGTTTGCTGGGACAAAAGAAATCATGAGCCTTCCCTTCTTCTTCATCCTCTGACAGCTCTACCAAGAGCTGGTTATGAGAATTTTTGCTCCACTGCACACAGAACTTGCTCCAAACACCATGCAGTATAAATATGTTGGCATGTTAATGTCAGACACAGAGGAAAATGGTCAGGCAACTGTCTTCTATACCAAATGGAAGCTTTATCAAAATATAGTTCAATATAACATTTGCCACATTCTGGTTTGTTTCCTTATCGATGATTTAAGTGGATGGCTCCTATCAACAACCATCTAATTTCCACCCTTCCACCACCACTCCTTTTTTCCTCCCTATTTTACCCACAGGAATCTAATGAATGTCTGCTTCATAACTTTCTGACACAGGCAAGCCAAAAAAGAAGTTACTAAAAACCCTCCAGAAGAGACTAAGAACAAACTTTGGGATTTTCTTTCTTTAAATAAATGCTTAACATAACAAAAACTGCAGTTTACTACAAGTAACCAGGAGAATGTAAGTGACACCACCTGTGTCTCAAATCCTTATGAACTTGCTAAATAGTAATTTTGAGATTATTCTAGAAAACAATAAGATTTTTTAATACAAAATTGGTTATTGTGGGGGTTTGGGGGGTTGGTTTTGTTACGCTGCATGATATTCTACAGTTCTAATACCTTGGACTGTGGCAAGCTTTGCATTTATCATTAAGAAAAAAAACATATGCATCAAGATATTTCAAAGCAATCCTGATGGATGCACAGTCCAAGCTCAGAAAAGCATTTCATCCCCTGTCCCTGCACTGACATTTTCATGTTTCATGTGCTTGAGCAGCCGCAGCTCCCGGTAGGTTCTCTTGGCGTGGATGATGGACTGGAAGGGCCGGGACAGTTTCTTCACCGCCACTCGCAAACCAGTCTTTGTGTCAAAGGCAGAACTGCAACAGAGAGCAACCAAATCATTCTAATTAACTTGTTATTAATGCATCAAATCCACACTTATTCTAGGCAGAGTTGTCTAGACACTGAGTTACAGGCAACACCGTTCTCCAATGGAAATGATTTCTAGGTATCCTGGTCCACGCCACCCAAAATCCCCACATTTTTACACAACTGTTGGTTTCTCCAAAAAATGTTTAAAAGATGAGCCTTGTCCACACAGTAAAGGGAAATCTTGTAGAAAAAAAGATAAATGTTTATGACTTTGCTGCCTGAAGTGCTCTTAAACATAATTATGCACTAAAACTCTGGAGAGAAGAGTACTTGTAAATACTAACACTATTCCTAAACATACTTTCAAACACCACGGTTGATCACAAAATGCTATGCTTAAAATACTACTGTCATGGTTTAAATCCATACAAAAATCCAAGACTCGTGCCTAATAAAATCAGTTATGACTGTTGTTAATCATAACTGAAGCTGAAATTAAATTTCTTTGGTAAATCCCATCCAATCCCCCAGAGTTCTGTTATACAAAAGAGCATGTGAATAAATGATACATTGCTATACATTACCAAACCTTGTCCCTTCAGCAGAAACCTTTTACATGCAAATAGTATTTTTTCTTAAGTGTCCATAAGGACTTATTTAATCCTACTCAGTAACTATATATATACTCACATATATATAGTACAGTAAAATTATATTTTAAGTAATTCCTTATGCAACTTATAAAGCTCTGGTCTGCCCAAAAGGAAGAAGGAGGAGAAAGAAAGGATGTGAAATCAACTCTTGACTCAAGACAAAAAATATGGGGAAAGTATGGAATGTAAAGAGTCATACAAGGACAATACTGGTTGATTTTCCTGCTGTGTTTATGATTCAGGTGAACTCCTGATTCCATTTCAAAGTGAGTATATTAGTTAGTGCACTAGTTCTTGATAAACATCGAGTAAAAAGGAATGCTACATATTTATAAAGGTAAAGTGTGAAATATAAAGCTTAACAAAGCTCAAAACCAATCACAAGAACAGTCCTAAAATAAACCCACAATTGCATATGCAAACCACAACACCCACCCCACCAAACGAGCTATTTGAAATAAATGCAGCTGTCATTTACTTTTAAAGCAACCACCAAGAATTAACCTGCAAAAAGGCTCCTTATCTCAAATTTGCCCAGTTTCCAAGGAATTTGGTGAGTGAAGTTTATGAGAAATAGAAAACACAACAGCAGCACCCTTCTGTGAGCAGTGACCCTTTCCCTGGGCCCTGTCAGGGAATGGAAAAACTCTCTGTGCACAGTGGAAGAAGAGCATCTCCCTTTCTATAAAGGGCAAACACACAGTGGAAAGAGCTCTGGAAAACGCACGGGAGTACACCAGGTCACAGGAGCAGCAACCTGCCAGAGCTGAATTACTCAAGCTGGATCACACTGGCTCAAAAAACACCCATTAGCAACTACTTCCACCTGCAAGTTATCCTTTACACCTCAGCCTGGCAGACAAAAGAAGTCATCAAGCACTCGTTTTTTTAATGTTGATTTCAAATCTTCAAGTTTTCACACATCACTAGAAAAAAAAAAAATCAATATTTAAGCAGCAACACTTCATGAAAGTTAGATCTCATTTTTTTTTCTGCCTCAGGTAAAATTCACCATCTTGCAGTACACAAGTATCCCTAGTTTGACCTGAAATTACGTGCCAGCATTTTACTGACACATAAGGTGTTTTCTAGGACTTAGAGCAAAAGTAAGAGTCGTCATCACAATTCAGCACATGCTGTTATAAATTAGTCATGGATCTTCACCAGTTTCCAAACATTTCAGGTGCAAAATGCAGCATATATCAGCAACTCTTTCATCTTGCAAAGAAGAAGATCCCCTGCATTTCAAACCTCCACAGCTCCAAAGTCAAATTTATCTTTTGGTTTCCAAGATTTTGAGATTTCAGACATAAGATAAGCTATTTCAGGATTCAGATGAAATTCAATTTCACTTTTTGTTTTTAAATTACATTTTTTTGGGGGTCATATCAAGTCACTGGGCTATTGCAGTAGCTGCTCAACCTCCAAGGGAATTGCAGACAGCAGTACTGGTTAAACAGCACAATGCACAAGCCCAGGAAAGAAAATTCTATATAACTGCACATTCCCAATCTAGACTTAAAGTCAGAACACAAAGTCTGGTCATTTTTGAGGCCTAAAGACTATTTCCCCACAGATAAAATCATGCTGAGTAATTTTCTGCCAATACAGATGAGTGGCCAATGGTTCCTGCAGAGCTACAGAACAGCTGTCAGCTGGAGAACATTTTAAAGAACACTAAGCTGCCTTTCATCACAGACTTAAAACAGCTGCATTACACTGATCATATTTCAGCTAAAGAAGCCCAATTAGGAAAAAATTGCATGATCCACAGTTTTAAATCCCCTTTAAAACACGATCAGCCCAAATTTAGAATTTATCACACTTTTTTTAACCTCTTACATAGTACTGTGCTAAGGCAAATGAACTGCATCCACCTCACCCTAAGCGAGCTAAAATTACAATTCTGATCTAACCTGAATTGAATCCAGAACACAGGAGGTAGAAGAAAACAATTATTTTAGAGAACCTATCCACTGACAGTAACATTTGAAGCAGTCTGAGGAACTAGAGTATGCATAAAGTTACTTATGAGCACAATTTATTTAAATATTAGATAATCAGAATGGTAATTTTTGTGCAAAGGCTATTTTGCTAAATATAGGCTGCTCATTGCTAGTGCCTCTGCAAATACTCAAGCCAAACAAATCTCCTTAGTGCTACCTCTGAAGTTAATTTATGCACTCCTAACCAGACAGAAAAACACAGTTAGTACCTGATAGTTTATTATTGACTGCAGTCACTTCTGTACCTGCACTTCAGTCATCACCCTCCCAACACACTATAAAAGTTGCAAATATGATTCTTCTGTGCTAGATTAGCTTCTGCTTCCAAGAAAGCTGCAATAAAAATCTCCCTATAGGACAAATGTGCTCTCACTAATTTTCCTTCTTAATATACCAAGTTCCCCCTACAGTCCAAACTCCTTGGCAGCACTTTCAGAGCTCTGCTCACAGCTTTTCTGTGCCTGCCCTTCTCCTACTCAACTCCCCCTTCCTCACACATCTTCTGCCAATCCTTCCTGTGTGCCTGCTTCATCCCACTCAGTTTTACAGCTCTGTTCCTATCACTCCTCACAGATCTACCACACCTAGCTGGAGGAGCAGGCACCTGTCTCTCCAAGCACACACAGGATTTGGAGGCACTTGCACACTTTGAGAAGGGAACAGAAAAAAATCCACGCAGGAACTGTTTCTACAAAGGTGATATTTAGGGTTATTTCATTTCCTCTGGAGCCTAATGTTTTAAAATTTCTTAAATCTATAATGTTTCTCTGGGAATTCTCAGTATCTAAGAAATTCAGACTCAGTGTTAGTGCAACTGTGGGTTGAACTGGGAAGAAATCACAGGTTTTGGAGGGCTGTATCACCTGACAGTCTACCAAAAAAAAAAAAAAAAAAAAAAAAAAAAAAAAAAACAAAAAAACAACAAACAAACCAAACCCAAAAACAAGCTAAAAAAAATCTTATGCAAGATTTTGAGGAAGAGTAAGTCTTGGCTGTTCAATCCTTTCCAAATTAATTAAGGCAATACAGATAGCTTGCAAAGCAATTAAACCAATGCAACAAAGAATAGCTGCTAAAAATATAACAATCAACTAAACTAAGAGTACACCAAATGTACTTCACAGCCTTTTAGAAATTGATGGCAAAAACTGTGAAAACACCATTTTGCTTAGCTCAGAGCTGGCTGAACTGATGCCAGGAGTTGAGACTTCCCTCCAGCACACGCAAGAAATGAAGCAATTCTCCAACTGAAGTGTGAGTCACCAATCAATCCCATCTCTGTTCAGCAACTTCCCACTGCAAGATGTTGTATTGTCTAGGCCCCTCTCCTCCTTACATGAAATGTTACAAAATGCATCTATCAGGAACCCTTTTCTTTCCAATGCAGACCTGGTTACAAAAGTAAGCAAAAGACTGTGTTCTATAAATACACAAAATATTGCACGAATGAATGAAACAGCATTTCATACAACAGAGGCCACAGGGAGAATCTATCTGAAGATGTGTGTAGATTTTTCTCAAAGGTTTGGAGCTGAATTCCTATTTGTATCTCCAACACTTGCAGTTTTTAAGAAATGGATCCTGGAAAATACCTGAGCTGGCCATTTGAACCTCATTCTTCCAACACTGCACATCCTTCAGAAAACACTGCAATATTTGCTCTCACTTCAGGCACCTGCCTGCAGAAAATGCCTCTCCCTCCATGCACTGACCCCTCAATAGCCAGGTTTGTATATTAGGGAGTTCAAGCCATACTCACAGCACATTCAAAGCAGCCTACAACAGCTCTAAGTGACTCATCTGGCAGCTTAATGCTTTCTTTTTTATTCATTTTCCCCTCCACTTTCTGGAGACTCCTCATTTTCAAATGCCTCATTTGGACAACTTAAACAACAGAACATTTGATTACATTTGAATATATTAATGCAATGAACATACATGATAATATATTTACCATTTTAAGGATTGTTAAAATACCACTATCCCCATAGGGATACACCAAACTCCAAATGAAACTAGGCAGCTTTTTACTGGAGAGAAAAAAAATCTCTAAAGAGAGAGAGCAGAACAAGTCCTTGCAGGAATACCCTAAATAATACATATCACCACTTGTAGCTTAACAAACTTCCATAAACATGCAAATGTTTTTGGTTTTTCCTTGAATTTTTCAATTCTGACATATTTTCCATATCACTATATCTTTTCTGAAAACTATTTTTAGAAGAACATACAGGAAGCCATTAACATGGACTGTAAAAAGACTCTGTGCCACATGTCTGAAATTGCTTCCAATACAAAATTGTTTCACTTGGTCTGAACAAAGTTGCACAATCTTTGAAAGTTTTGACACAGCAAAACAGGAAATTCATGATGCAAACTCTTTAGTTACTGGTCAAAAACAAACTTTGCAAGTATTACATGTACAGTGGAGATTGGAAGGAGGAGGAAAAGAAAATAGGTGTGGGATATATGATGTAGGATCAACCTTAAAATACAAAGGACAAGGCACCGAGCAAATTAATTTCCCATTACATTTCAGGAGTTGCATAACTCTGTGACACCTACAGGGGTATTTATCAGCTGTGTCAACAAGGTCCTTCTTTCACCAGAAGAAACCTGTCTATTCCCTTCCAATCAAAACCATTCTATAATTATATAAAAAAAAAAAGAAAACCAACAAAAACACACCTCAGCAAGTATACTGGTTATTCTTGCTACAAAATTGACCTGCCTGGTGTACTTTTACGAAATGCAAGCCTCTGCACACTTCAATCATAGCATTTTAAAAAATGCATGTTATTTAAGCTCAACTTACCAACAATTTTATAACAGGTTAAGAACAGCTGAGCATTTCATTAAAACTGTAGCACATGCAAAGCAACTTATTTTCTTTAATAGCAGAATGCAGCATGTATCCCTCCTTATAATAAAATTGATATCCATAATGTATATTTGCATACTACCTTAATAAAAACATATGCATGCCTGCTCGAACACAACAGCAAAGCAGCTTTGTAATTATGCATCCATATTTCAAAATTCTGCTCACACTTTGACAGAACCAAAGAACACAGAATAAAAACCAGAATGCTCATGTGGAAGATGTTTCTTAAGCAACGCAGGCAGTAATCTGTGAACACTTTACTAAATGACTGCTAAAGTCTAGAGGCAAAGTGATTGAAATGCTACCTTGTCTTTAAGCTCAAGCAAAGTATGCAGCTCCATTTATGTGTAATGATCCACCGCACTTCAGCAGAGAAGCTACAAATTAAGGACGTATTGTACCTCACACATGTAGCCTGGTTTGTTCCTATTAGGTAAGCATTAAAAATTATCTCTTCAACCTCCCTGTATATCTGCAGGTCTCATATCAGGACTTTACTCTCCCAGGGAGCACATACTGCAGTAATTCTATAGCAATAAAACGAGTCTTCCTGTGTTCATCTATTATTGCCAAGAAAACATCGGGGCTTGTAAATCCACTACAACAAGTCAGGGATACAAAAGCAGCTCTCACAGCATTCTCTCTACTTCCTGCCTATCAACAAGTTCCAGATAAAAATACAATTGCCTCAAATATAATCTATCCTTTAGGTCCAGAAAGAATCTGGGACAAGAGCTGCCAAGCCCTCAGCTCTGCAAAGGCAGCTATGGGGGGCTTACCAGGCTCCATCCCTTTGCACTCCCCACCTACTGACTGCAAGAAATCACACTGAAATATGTCCACATGAGATCATTCGGGGCGGTGGGGGGAGGCCGGGAACGACACATTATTATCTTCCCCTGCAAAAATGTTTCAGAGCCACCTGCCATGTGGTGCAATCCCCGACGCATTCCAAAGACGAGACTGCGGCTTCCCGGCAGCACCGCGCGGAAACCCGGGAATAAAAATGTCTCTTGCAGGCGGCTGGTGAAGAGCTGGGGGACAGGAACCCCCGGGGGACGGACAAGCCCGGCTCGCCGCGGTGCCCACCCCGCACGGATCCGGCCGCGGGTCCCTGCAGGGCAGAAGGGGCCGCGAGGCGGGGCAGCGACCTAACGCGACCTGCCCCGCACAGCCCCTCAGTCCCCTCCTGGCACTCACCAGACGGAGCCGTAGGCCCCGGAGCCGACCGGGGAGAGGTTCTGGTAGCGCTCGGGCACCTCCCACACCGTCTTGTTCAGCTCCTGCCGGTAGAACTTGGGCCGCTCCTGAGACATCTCGGTTGCGGANGCAGCCGCCGCCGGCCCCTCACGCTCCGCCCCGCGCCGCCGCTTCCCCCCCTCCCACAGGCACAGGGGGCGAGGCCGAGCGTGGCCCTTGTCACCGCCTTCCCCTGCCGCTCTCCCTCCTTCTCTCCCTCCCCGGGCTCTGCCACGAGGGGCGGGATGGCCCCGTGAGGCGCGGCCGGTGGGCGTGCGGT
>VXBB01002198.1:274379-299623 GCA_013399915.1 Illadopsis cleaveri
CGCAGCCACCGCCTCCGCTCCTCACGCCACGCCCCGAGCCTCACTGCCCAGGCGGCGCAGCCCCGGTCTCGTACACCCCGCACAGCCCAGGCAGCACCGGGTGCTGGCCGGGGGCACAGGCGCCGCTGTCACCGCACAGCCCGAACGCGGAGCCCGCTCCCCACAGGGGGCACAGCCCGGCGCCTCCTCAGGGCCGCGCTCGCGAGAGCTCCGGGCCCAGGGCACAGATGCCCCAATATGGAGCCCGCGCGGCGGCGTCTCGCGAGAGCGGCGCTGAGGGCGGCGGGGCTGGAGCGCGTCCCGCCTTCCCCTCAGCGAACGCCTCGCTTCTCCTTGGGCTGTTCTGAAAGTAAAAAATAAAAAGGAAAATAGATAAGAAAGCTTAGCTAGGGCAGCACAGGGTGAGTAACAGCCTGGCGGTGTGTATCTGAGCCCTAGTGCTGCTGAAGCCTTGCAAGCTGGTATGAATTGTTCTTGTAGGCTTCCCAAGGATGTTTTGTTCACTTCCAGCGGTGTCAAGTCAGGGGTGTTGGGGAGAGTTAAGCTTGCGCTGCACAGGTTTCCCAGTGTCCTCATCGTTCTCTGTGGTTTTTTTTCAGAATAAGCTATTTTTCAATGCTCAAAAGGCCTTGCAATATCAAAGATGCAGCTGTGTTTGCTTTCAAGTGCATGCATAAGTCTCAAGTCATTAAGTGAAGCAGGTTAAGCTAATTTTGGAGTGGAGCCCATGGTGTCTTTACCAGGTGGTAAGTACAGAATATCACAGTAAGTAATGTTAGGGATTTGTGTTCAAGGCCACTTAGCTTTTGATCTCAAACTTTAGAAAGGTGAATTCTTGGCAATACGATGCAAGATAGACACATTCTGAATGGGTTATGGAAGCTTGCTTTTAAAACATTTGGCTTCCCGTATCAAAACCCTTCTCTTTTCCTATACAAAGTGGCACCCTGTCCTATGGTGCTGCAAGTCATTGAAGCCCACAGGAGTAAACGCTTAAAAGTTACCACTGCTTGCACCTATAAAGTGAATACTTCTTGGTGTGTTAGGGTTCTTAACACCTTTAATTCACAAACTCTTTTGCTTCCTGTTAGTTTTGCTTGTTGTATGACTTTGCCTTGAAAAGAGTGATCATGCTCAAGGATGTCAGACACACCTTGCTCTCTCTGTGGTTTGGAGTGACTGGGGCATGTGTATGTGTACAAGACAGTAAATATAATGCTAGAGTCCCTGTTGTGGTATCAGAAGAAACAGGTCCCAGTGATCAGGGGTTTGTTTCTTTGTTTTAGTTTGGTTTGACTATGAATTACACAGTTTTCTTTCTCAATCTCTGTTTGGATCCAGTACGGACTCTCAACGGTTATGGCTTTGTCTGCTCTGCTAAGTCCTCCTATGAAAGTAAACACAGAATCTCTTATTCATCATTTATTTGGGCTTTGTTTCAGTGTATACTGAAACTTAAACTGTTGTTTTGAGACCGTGACAGGGCTTGAGACTTCAGACTGAGCCACTGGGTGAGGTTCTTCAAGGTGTGGTGAGCTAATCTATCAGCCTGCTGCTGCCAAAAGGGACAGGACTACACAGGGAAAGGAAAGCAGGGGAGCCAGCCTTCTCTTTCTGGATAACCAGCTCTTTCATCAGCTTAGACATGTGTGGTACTGAAGCCTAAAACTATGGGTCTTGTCCAGCTTACACCACTGTAAAGGAATTTTCTGGTGATAAATGCAGCCAAACAGAGCTGTAGTTTGAGTTGCTGTTGTTTTTTCTAGTTTTCAAAAACCATGGAGGCTTGTCAACAAGGGTACTTTCTGTAATGGTGAGATCCTTTACATTGTGCAAAAGCCTTCTGTTCCACCACTGTCTTTTTATATCTTAAAAAATGTAAGAAGGAGATTGGATGAAATTCTGGAGTCAAAGAAACAAAATCACTTGATGGTAAGGGTTGAATTGTGTATAATTATGACATGTGATGTAGAGTTAAGAGTCTGTCCACCCAAAATTACCTGATGCAATAAAATACATTTTGCCCAGAATTCAAAGGGAGAATTTTGGTGATATGAACTTCATCATTGCACTTGGTGTTTAATGATAAAATCTCTTTCATTTCTTCCTCCAGCTCATTGTTTAAGAAAAATGTCTGCCTTGCTTCCTCATGATCTTTTCCCTGTTTCTTTGCCACTTCCCTGTTTCATGTGTTTTCTCTGTTCTCCATTTTGTATCCACTTGTCAGCAGAGCCACCCTTGACAGTGACATTATGGAGAGGGACACACCTCTGTAATGCTAATGTGAGTCCCCACAGTCACTGTTCACAGGTCAGGGCTGCCAGAAGCCTCACTTATATTTGATTTGTAAATAATTAAAAAAAAAAATCACCAACACTGCCAGGGAATTAAAAGGGGGAAGAAGGAGCACTTGGGGTTAGTGATGGGGTTAGTCAGTTTAGCTACTGGAAATTCTGATTCAAACACATACATGGGAAATAAATCATGTAGGTCAAGTCCTGATTTAACCCATTTACTAAATAAAGCAATACAGGAAACATTTGTCTGGTTTTGGGGCAGTGGGATAGATTTGTTTATTTTTGCTTCCCAGATGCAGTGTTTGTATGGTTTTCTTCTAGGTCAGAACAGGAGGAATCAAAATACCATCCCCTTTTTTTCTCCATTGTTAATTAGGTCAAGTAATTGATGTATCCAGTGCTGTGGGCTTCTCCAGTGTCAGGCTATTGTGTGAACAGCACACAGAGTATTTGTGATTCATCTGAGTGGAATGCAAGGGCACAGAGGTGCCTACCTGGGGCTGATGGTGTGTGCCAGCTCTGGGGTAACACCTGTGCAGGTGCCTGCAGAGAGCAAACAGAGCAAACTGTGGTGGTCACATGAGGTCACACAAAAACACTGCAGAGACAGAGGTTGGAAAAGGAATTGTTTATCTGTTCAGCTTCTCCTGTGGAAGGTTCAGGAAGATCACACTCAAGGCGTTCCCTGCCTTAAACTGGTTGTTTTCATGCTGGTTCAAAGATTGGGTCTTGAAGGATCAAAATATTGGTGGGTTTCAGATTTCTCAAGGTAAGCAGGGAGAAAAAAACACTCAAGCTTCCCTTTTGTATATCATGATTTTCGTAATCTATCTCCTGTGTGAGTTTCTGTTCTTTCTAATGTCGTCAGGTTATGTGGGAGCTTTAAGCTTGGAAGTTCCTTGAGTCATTACACTTTATTTGCATATTTGCAGGAAAGTAACTTTCCTGTAATCAGATATTACATGGTATCATTTCAAGGACAGGACACTACTCAAAAGCTAAAGTAATAGCAGCATTTTCCTCTAAACAAAATAGCATGCTCTTTAAAATCCACCTTGTAAAATCAGGTCTGTTAGATATTCACAGGCATAACCATCCCACTTATAGGTGGCCTTACTGAACAGTTGTTCTGCTTCTTTTTCTAATTTCTAATTAGCAAGAGCCCATGACATAGACCATCATTGGCTTTTGCCACTAACTGGCCTGGCTTTATCAGGTTCTGAGCTGGAATTTTCATAAACATTATCAAGTTTTCAGCAGCAAAATTTTAATTGGAAACAGTAACCAAGGATACCAAATTTATTTGATTTTAGAAACAGATTTTTGCTTTCATGGGGCTTTTAGGAGTTTGGCTGACCACGTTACTTTTGCCAAATGTAAATTACTTCCTTTCTGCTTTCTGCTGCTCGATGATGGATATTATATTTGAGACTTCACATCATATCTGGATGAGGTTTATCTTGTACCATGAAATGTTTCTGCAGGACTTGGAGGTTTTGTTCACTGCTGCCTCGAAATATTGGCAAGATGTCCTGCCTTCTTCATCTAACAGTCAGATGTTCTTTAGGTGAGAATCCAGACCTCCAAATTCTCAGTTTATTCTTGTTCCACTCCTGCTGCTGCTCTGTGGTGACAATTTCACCAAGTCTGTCAAGTTTGCTTTGTACTCCTGAGGATGTGAGCTGGCACAGCTCCTGTAGCACAGAGTCCTGTGCAGAGGAGATGGCTGGAAGCTCGTGGAGGCGTCTCCTGCATAAAGAACCAGTGCAGACACCTTCACATTCACCCCCAGGATGTCACAGTGAATCTTGAATTGGGCCCTGATTTTCTCCAGTCTTCCACACGCAGTTTCTTGCCATGACTTAATGTTTGATGGGTTTATGTCTCTAGTTTGTTCAGAAGCTAACTTACTAAAACGTTGTTTACATGAGAGAAGGCCCTTCACATTATCATAATATGTAGAGCTCTGGCCTGTCAGGTAACTTGGCAATTTCTTCTCTTTTTTTCAGTCTTTCTGGCAGGTCATTATAATGTGTCATGTTTTTGTGCTGTACATTAAAATCTTCTTGTGCATCTGATGAATTGAAGACAATGGCAGGACTCTGAAATTTTCAGACAGAGCTTTGAAAACTTTAGGTACTTACTCAGAAACAGTAGAAGTTAATTATATATGTGAGTGATATATATGAATGAAAATCGACTGTCTCATACTGCACAGACTGATGGTGAGAGGAATAGAGGGATGTGTGGTTTAAGGCAAATCTTTGTAGCAACATCTCACATAGTCCCATCTTCTGTCAGATCTAGGCTCATTCAGCATCCTAATTTTAACTAAACATTGTTCCCTAATGGTTCTCTGGACACCTCAGACCCTAAAATTGAGAAAAATTACATGGACACGTGACACTTACTTCATCAATATTTTGACTGGCATCATTCAGCTAGAGGATGAATCTGGTTTATGTCCTTAGTGATATTTCCCTATGTGCATTCTTCATACAACTGTAAGGAGCATACTGTGTGCAGTTTGCAAATGCTAGGGTGGAGTTGGTGGTCATTTTGCATCTTCTTAGTGCTCATTTTCTCTTTGTATCACATTCAAAGGTTGAGTTGTAGCAGTCTTTACAGCTGGCTGTCACTGTGAGTAGTATTTGTTTACTAATATTGACTTACCTCCAAGGATAAGTTATGAACTTAAGTGAAATGTTTTATCTGTACCTCTTGGTGTGGATTTCCTTCTTTGTTTATTTCCTCTATGTTTTACAGTCCCTTTGGTAGAATCACAGAATCTTCTGTGTCAGAAGGGACCCCACAAGGACCATCCAGACCAACTCTGGTCCTGCACAGACCCCCCAACAATCCCACCCTGGACATCCCTGAGAGCAATGTACAAACTCTCCTGGAGCTNAATTTTAATTGGAAACAGTAACCAAGGATACCAAATTTATTTGATTTTAGAAACAGATTTTTGCTTTCATGGGGCTTTTAGGAGTTTGGCTGACCACGTTACTTTTGCCAAATATAAATGACTTCTTTCTGCTTTCTGCTGCTTGATGACAGATACTATATTTGAGACTTCACATCATATCTGGATGAGGTTTATCTTGTACCATGAAATGTTTCTGCAGGACTTGGAGGTTTTGTTCACTGCTGCCTCGAAATATTGGCAAGATGTCCTGCCTTCTTCATCTAACAGTCAGATGTTCTTTAGGTGAGAATCCAGACCTCCAAATTCTCAGTTTATTCTTGTTCCACTCCTGCTGCTGCTCTGTGGTGACAATTTCACCAAGTCTGTCAAGTTTGCTTTGTACTCCTGAGGATGTGAGCTGGCACAGCTCCTGTAGCACAGAGTCCTGTGCAGAGGAGATGGCTGGAATCTCGTGGAGGCATCTCCTGCATAAAGAACCAGTGCAGACACCTTCACATTCACCCCCAGGATGTCACAGTGAATCTTGAATTGGGCCCTGATTTTCTCCAGTCTTCCACACGCAGTTTCTTGCCATGACTTAATGTTTGATGGGTTTATGTCTCTAGTTTGTTCAGAAGCTAACTTACTAAAACGTTGTTTACATGAGAGAAGGCCCTTCACATTATCATAATATGTAGAGCTCTGGCCTGTCAGGTAACTTGGCAATTTCTTCTCTTTTTTTCAGTCTTTCTGGCAGGTCATTATAATGTGTCATGTTTTTGTGCTGTACATTAAAATCTTCTTGTGCATCTGATGAATTGAAGACAATGGCAGGACTCTGAAATTTTCAGACAGAGCTTTGAAAACTTTAGGTACTTACTCAGAAACAGTAGAAGTTAATTATATATGTGAGTGATATATATGAATGAAAATCGACTGTCTCATACTGCACAGACTGATGGTGAGAGGAATAGAGGGATGTGTGGTTTAAGGCAAATCTTTGTAGCAACATCTCACATAGTCCCATCTTCTGTCAGATCTAGGCTCATTCAGCATCCTAATTTTAACTAAACATTGTTCCCTAATGGTTCTCTGGACACCTCAGACCCTAAAATTGAGAAAAATTACATGGACACGTGACACTTACTTCATCAATATTTTGACTGGCATCATTCAGCTAGAGGATGAATCTGGTTTATGTCCTTAGTGATATTTCCCTATGTGCATTCTTCATACAACTGTAAGGAGCATACTGTGTGCAGTTTGCAAATGCTAGGGTGGAGTTGGTGGTCATTTTGCATCTTCTTAGTGCTCATTTTCTCTTTGTATCACATTCAAAGGTTGAGTTGTAGCAGTCTTTACAGCTGGCTGTCACTGTGAGTAGTATTTGTTTACTAATATTGACTTACCTCCAAGGATAAGTTATGAACTTAAGTGAAATGTTTTATCTGTACCTCTTGGTGTGGATTTCCTTCTTTGTTTATTTCCTCTATGTTTTACAGTCCCTTTGGTAGAATCACAGAATCTTCTGTGTCAGAAGGGACCCCACAAGGACCATCCAGACCAACTCTGGTCCTGCACAGACCCCCCAACAATCCCACCCTGGACATCCCTGAGAGCAATGTACAAACTCTCCTGGAGCTCTGGCAGCCATGGGGCCGTGCCCATTCCCTGGGGAGCCTGGGCAGTGCCCAGCACCCTCTGGGGAAAGAGTCTTTCCTGATATCCACCCTAAACTCCCCTGACTCAGCTCCAGCTTCTCCTGTCACTGGTCACAGGGAGCAGAGATTGGTGCCTGCCCCTCCTGAGGAAGCTGCAGACCCCTGAGGTTTCCTCTCAGTCTCCTCCAGCTGAACAAACCAAGTGATCTCAGCTGCTCCTTCTATGGCTTCCCCTCTTGGTCCCTCATCATCTTCTTGTCCCTCAGGTGCTTTCTGACAGTTTTAGATCTCTCCTATATTGTGATACCCAAAGTGCCCCAGCACTCCAGGTGAGGCCACAGCAGCACAGAGCAGAGCAGGATAATCCCCATTCCCCTCCCAGGACAGGGATGTCCCTCCTGGCTGCCAGGGCACTGCTGAGCCATGTTCACCTTGCCATGACCAGGACCCCCAGGTCCCATTCCACAGCACTGCTCCTGTCTGTCCCTACATCCAGGGTTGCCCTGTCCCAGGCACAGACCCCAGCACTTGCCTTTGTTAAACCTCCTACAGCTGGTGATTGCCCAGCCCTCCAATGTCAGGGTCTCTCTGCAGGGTCTCTCTGCCTTCAAGGGATTTGACAGATCCTCCCAGTTTAGTGTTATCAGTGAACTTACTCAGTCTACCTTCAATTCTCTTATGTCCCAGTGGTTTATGAAGATGTTGAAGAGAAATGGACTTAAGATGGAACCCTGCACAGGTAGCAGACTTTGGGAAGAATTTTTTTTTTTGACAGCTGTGTCATCAAAGAAAGGTTCTTTCTTACTCTTTATGATGCTGTGCTGGCTGCTTTGGACAGGCATAAAAGGTTAGGTGAGGTAGAATCTACTGCACAACAGTCTGCTGAAGTCTAGCTGAACAGCAGAAGATAAAATATTTGGCTTGACATTTAAGCCTTCATGTTATATTATCCTGCCAGTAACTTAAATATTGTCGTGGAGTTGAGGAAATGGGACTGGGCATATTTTCCTATGAATTCTCCTTTTTTTTTTTTCACAAATACTTGCATTTTTGTACTGGATCAAAAATCCAATTTGTTGCTTTGAGTCCTGTGTTCCTGTTTGGGCAAAGACATCTTTGTGTGCAAGCTGGAAAGGCATCCTGCTGAGTTTTGAATGAGCTTCTTGTTGTTGTTTTTATTTCTCTAACAGTGAGGATCCTGCCAGGGGAGGGTGAAAGCTCCAAGTTTTTTATTTCCAGAGGTTACTGCACCAGTTGTCTTGGGGCTGCTGGGGGAAGTGAAAGACAGAGATAGCTTGATTTCCTGAAGAACTGGAGTTTATGCACATGCCTTTTCTGTCAGTATTCTGCAATAATTTTTAAGCTTGGTGGCTATCTCAGCCAAGTTTGAACAAGGCAGGTGGTTGGAAGTTCCAGGAAAAGCAATTGTTCTGAGTAAAATATTCCAGTAGTTGCCCCACCTAGGGGAAGAGCCCAGTCTTGGCTAATCATCCTGTGCTGGGGTCCTACACCTAAAGGAGGCAAGAAGGAGGAGAAAAACCTCCTAAAATGTGCAGGAAAGCAGGATTCATGAGTTCTGCTGCTCATGAAACAACTTGTTTAACTCCCTTACCTTAACACTGTACATACTGTACTCTAATGTAAGGATATTGACCTTTCAGACTCTCCCCCATAGAAAAAGCTTCAAAGAATGAAGATGACAGTAAATATTCACCAGTCTGCCTCGAATGCAGGTGATGGGAGGGTTGGGAGCAGCCCCCAGACAGGAGGTGACTGTTTCCCCAGGAGCCTCCTTTGAGATGAGGCTGACCTGGGAATGCAGCAGGGACCCAGAGCAGCCTGGGGGTGTCACCTCCAGCAGTCCCTGTGAGCTCAGTTCCTCCAGAGCTGTCCTTTGCTCCCATGCCAGCAGAGCCCTCTTGCTGCTCACATGGTGTCACCTGGTTATGGGAACTGCACTTGATCACCTTGACAGTCTGACCAGCCTTGGCTAAGAGTTATATCCAGATATGAACTTGGCTTTTCAAGAAGAATAAATACCTCTGACAACAGAATTCTGCATGCAGGGCAATGTCAGAGATCTCATGCTGAGCTCAGAATAAAACAGAGCCAAGCTCTTCCCAGCAGTGTGATACTCCACCCCTTCAATTGGATTTCCAGGCTGGAGAAAGAGATGGAAGTATACCAGCAATCCCTGAAGGACAACTGTTGGGGGATTCACATTTCAGTAGAGAGGAGAAAGGTACAGTTAAGCAACAGTTCTGGTGATTCTTTATCAGCTGTTGATCCTCTTTTTATTCTTTCTGATCCAGAGTTTGAAAAATAGCCTAACTAATGCCTCCAGAAATTCTGTTGTTCTAAACAAAGAGCAACACTTACCTATTTCAAGCACTTTCAAATAGATATGCTACACAGAAATGCCAAAACAGAGAAATTTCCATGTATAATTCCTAGTTTTGTAGCTAATTCTAACAAACTATTTGGACTTGGTTTTCAAAATCCTGTAGAAGTTTAAATGTCCTAACTTAGCGCTTCTTAAATATGTCTTTCTTGCTAGTAAGTAAAATTAATCTAGTGTATTTCAAGAGATTACATGTAGGCAGTTTTATTATTTTCAGATGTATTTAGAATGATGTGAAGCTTCAAAGAAAACATTTTATCACTACTCTTCATCACTATGCTGAAGCTGATATTGACTGCATCAGTAAAAGAGGGTGTCCCTCCATCTTTTCTTCCTCAGTCCCTTTCTATTTCACCAGAACTAAACCCCAGTGGGCAATCTAATGTTTTTGTTCATGTGTTTGTAGTCCTGTACTGAAATAATGGAGAATGGAGGAATATATTCCCTTTGTTCTGAAGAGGCAGGAAAATTGTAGATTTAGCACTTGAGATAAATACACTTAGCACTTGAAAAAAAATCATCTTAGTTATATTGTTTGGAGATCAGCCATGGAGTTTGATGCAGTAATATCAGTATAATAATGTGACCTAGGTTTCTGCTGATAGCAGAAGCATTTAACTGCACCAGCAATACACATCACAAGGCTTCACCATATCCTGTCTGAAGAATTCTCTCCTGGCACAAATTGCCTTGTGTGAAGAGCTGCAGGTGAATTATTTTGATGGATGGCCAGCGCTGTGAGTATATACAATTCAGACCCCATTTTAGGTCAAAGCTTGAATTCAAATGATGGATCCTTTGTGTACTGATCCTGTGCTCTGGGTTAAATCTGTTAACATGTGAATAGCTCTAAGTTTTGCTGCTGGGTATTTTGTGGTTTCTGGGTGTGCAGTAACAGCAAAGTGGCTCCTCTGCATTCTGTTCCTCCTGGCTGTTAAATTGTAGCAATAATATGATGGCTAATTGGAATATTAATATTAGTAGTAAATTATCTGTGGTGTTTTCAACTGGCTTCTTCTAATATTATTTTCATTTTTTGCCATTTAAATTTTGATTGCTTCCAAGCAGTTTCTAGATGGAAGCCACAGTACTGCAGTGCAGAAAGTGTAATGGTAAAGGATTTTAGTAAATGTTACTGTGTAGAGTCTCTTACTGCAGAGGAAACTGAATCCTGGAACTTCTTGGACTGAAAGACAGGAAAAACTGAAGGCCCAAATGGTATTGAGTAATTCTCAAATCACATATGCTTCCCTACATTGTTCTGGACAGTGGCTTCAGGCCAAGCTGCTCTCAGCTCTGTTCAAAACGAGTAATGTAAAACCATGAAAAGCACAGCCCTCACTTCCAGATTCCACTGGCTCTCCTGTGGCAGCCTTGATTTAAGACGAAATGGATTCCTAGCTGTTGGCACCGTGAAAGGTCTCCACTGAAAACCTGAGGGTTTTTTTCATCTTCTTCAGCAAAGTTCCAAACCTTCCCCTTCCTACCACAATGACTGCAGAGTTTAGCACCAGGAGACAAATCAGATGTCAGAATGTCAGCATGCAAGTCAGGGCTATTCATGTTGCAAAACAAATATCCTGCTGAGAGCAAGGACAGTCAATGCTGATCTTTTTCCCTTACAGGTGTGCAGTGCCATAACATTGTTCCCACATGCAGACACAAGGCTTCTGTGTTCAGCCAAGCATAAATCCCTGGGCATGGGCTGTGAAGTGACAAAGCACCTGCTTTATAGCCAAATATATTTATATCTTTATATTCAATCTATACCTCTAAAAACTCACAGAAGTCAGAGTTTAAAGGGGTTTAAGTATCTATAATTTTAACTATTTATTATTTGTAATATTTAATTATTTTATTAATTATTAAATTATTTTTATAATTTAAATGTCTATAATTTTTGTTGGCAGCCTGAAAGTTCTTACCTGACATAGTTGCAACAGCTCCAGTTGTTTTGCATGCAGCAATGTTCTAATGTTCTTCCCAGCTGGTGGGACTCCACAATGCTTTCCTGGCAGGGCTTGCTGCAGAAACCCAGGCTGCTCTCCCACTGCACTGAACTAGAAGATACAGATCCCCAGACATGCACATTATCATTGCTGATGGTGCAGTCTGCAAATTGTTGTGGTTTTATTCCATATCCCCTGCTCGTATCCCTGTTGTGGTTTATTCACATGCTTTATTGACATACTTCTGTACTCTTGTACAGGAGTGGCTGCAGAAGACATAAAGCAGCTGAGGAACCTCAGATGTCATTGCAGGAGCAGTTCTTGGAGCCATACATGGCAGTGTGTCACTCTGCACTGGGAAGCTTGGAGGAAGGACCAGATAATCCCCTTAGGTAAGAGAGGAGTCTGGGGACATTTATTCTGCTCTAAAAAACAGTGCCAGGCAGGTTGTGGAAAGATGAGTCTATCTTGCCTTAGGCCTGGCTCAACAACCCCTTGATGGTGCTATTCTCACTGTGTTTTGTACCCCAAATTAGAAAAGTATGGAAGAAACATGGCAAGGGGGAAGATGCTCAGTAGTTTTTTTTCTCTTGTTTTTGTAGCAGAACTCAGTGGGGGGGGTGTCCTCATGCAGACTGGTGGCAGCTGCTGCCCCAGGGAATACAATGCCAGCCTGCACATGTGCTTCACTGTGGCCTTCCAAATCCAGCCATGGCTTTGTCATCCCCACGTGAAGAAACCCTTAGGGAACAGAACAGCCTGTCAGGTGTGAGCACACACCTTTCTAGAGCCAACAGCACGAGCCACTCTGTACAGATATGGGATGACAGACAGGCTACCCATAAATTGAGATTACAATCTTCTCTGCTCTTTTAATGTTGTGTTTTCTCTGAGGTAGGACACTGCTGTGCAATGCTTGCAGGGGGGAGGCCTCTACCACATTTGAGGTCTTTCAGCTCAACCTTACCTTGATCACCTTTTCAGCAAAGGCTGAAATTTGCTCTTCTGTTGTGTTATCACAAAATCTTGTGTTAGTTTCTCACATAGAACTCTTTGCAGAACAGGCAGATATCCTAAACATCTGGTGCTTGTAGAATACAGCAACAATTGCAAATATGAAAAGGATTTTTCTGTCTTTCAAAGTTGCACACACATACTTGCCTTTCCATGAAGATATCCATAATCCAGTGCCTAAGAGTCCAGGTCTTGGGAATGCTTTAAAATGTCCCAGAAATTAAAATCACACCAGACACAGCTCTAGCTCTGGTTCCAGCTGATGGCTGAGACTCCTGTGGCTCCCTGACAGGAGTAGGGGATCAGAATCCCAGACAGACCCTGATGGAGCATGTAATGTGTTTGTGACAGAGCTGCAAGTAGTTTTGAGGAGTTTGTGCAGAAAAATTCATGTTGCCAGAGGTTAATGTCCAAAAAGGAGACAGAGGAGTTCTGTAACTTTATTCATGAACAAAGGGACAGGCCATGGGGCATTTCTCCATGGGGTCTCTCAGATCATTGGAGGACTCAGCCTCCTTTTTACCCTAATTTTCCCAGCCTCATCACCCTCTCTCTTTCCCCACTAGCTGAGGTACTTGGAAGGTACAGACTTCCCTATCTGCCTACTGTATGTCCCCCTTAATAGGCGCTCCCCTGTACAACACACAATACATGATCATTAAAATTACCTTCAAGTCCACCCTGGGTGGAAAATATTCACAACCCTATTAAGTCTTTGTTATTCTTCCCGAAGTTCAGGAGTTTAGCATGACCTTGACTGAGCAGCAGTCTGTGTCAATTAGTAACATTTTCTGATATTGATGGCTTCTCCCATTTCTTCCTTATCTGTAACTCTCTGGCCCTATCTACAAGCAGATTCACACAATCTGTAAAGACACATTCATCTTATTCCTTTCAGGTTAAATAGTGTTGAGAAAAACGGCGGATAGTAGGGTTAGAACAAGAGTTCTAAGGTGAATACATAACCTCCTTGAACACAAGTATTTGTTCAACGCATGCAGCAAAATACCTGAACAGCCCAGTAACTGCAAAGACTTTTTTCATGGTCGTTGTTCAATAAATTATTTAATATTTGGAATCTCTGAGTCTGACAGGCGTTGCACTCTGCTCGGGGCACACGATTTCACGCATGGATTCAGTGAAAGGCTTTGCGGGCTGAGAGGCGGCTGCGGAAGGCCGGAGGGGCAGGTACAGGTGTGGGAGGTCCTCGAGTGCGGGAGGCCGGCAGGTGCGAGAGGTCAGCGGGTGCGGGAAGCCGAGTGAGGGTGCGGGAGGCGTGCGGGAACGGGTGCGGGAAGCCGGGTGCCGGGTGCGGGCGATGAGCGAGTGCGGCAGGTGAGCGGGCGCGGAAGGCCGGGTGCGAATGCGGGAAGTGAGCGGGCGCGNAGCGGAAAGGTGAGCGCGGCGCGGCCTCCATCGCCCCGAGGGGCCCCCGCAGGGCCCGCCGCCCTTCACGCCTCTCTCTCCTTCTCTCCCTCAGTGCTGGCGCTGCAGGCCCGGAAGAAGCGGACCAAAGCCAAGAAGGACAAGGCCCAGAGGAAGTAAGTGCGGCCGCGGCTCTCTTCAAGGCGGCATCTCCCGCCGGCACCGCCGCCTCTTTGTTCCCCCCGGCCCTCCCCTCGGGGAAGGGGCTGCCGGGCCCGGCGGGCCGGAGGGCGCTCGGGGCAGAGGAACGTTCGGGCTGGGCAGGTCCGTAACCGGGGTTAACCGAGCGCACGTTTCGGGCGCAGGCAGCAGCGGAGCCGGCGCAGCGCGTGGCCCGCGGCGGCCGTTTTGCCACCCTGCTCTGGCCGGGGCTCCTCGCCTGGTCCGGTCGAGGCTCCTTGGGCTGGGCGGGGAACGGGAGGCTCTGCCTTCCGTGCTTCTCCCCGAAACCCGGCCACGGAGTTGCGGTGGTGCTTAGGGATGGAGCTGCGGGTGGTGCTCTGCCCCTGCCGGCTCCCCTTGGCCGCGGGCTGTACCCCGGGGGGAGTTGTCAACGTCCCCTCTCTACAGTCCCCGGGGCGCTTCAGCAACTGCCGGCCTCAGGAACCAGCTTTTCTCGACTCTCTTCCCCCTCTTGACTCTCTTTCCCCCTGAGATTTTTTTTGGTTTTTCCTTAAATCTTGCCGAAGGAATGCCGTGGTGTGTTGTTTACTTCGTTCTCTAACTTTGATGCTCTTGTGTGGCTTCTCTCCTGCCGCAAGAATGTCACGAGTCTTTATGTGGGGAACTTTTGGAGGCAGATGTAAAAATTAGAAGAACTCGAGTAAATACTAGACAATAGCTTTCAGCAGGCTGCAGTAAGGGGGCTATGTTCAGTGCTGCTCATGGATTCCTTTCTACAGAAAGGTGATGTAAATCCTAGAGCTGGTTCTGTATACTCCAAAAAAAATGCTGCTTATTTCTGTAAAATCTCTGGTGGCTCAGGATGTTTTTCACTCGAAGGTGCCTAGGAACCAAAGATAGTTAGTAAGTAAGACTAATGCTTTGGGGGTGGGAGTTAGAGGGTTTTTTCTTTAGGCCTAGAGTAATGCTTTCTCAGTCACTTCCTCAGACACATCAGAGGGATTTAAAATATTTTTTTCTTGTTGCCTCCAGCCAAGAGTCAGTGGTTTTGAGATGGGGCTTTTGAAGAGTGAGGAGCCTTAACCAAAGTATTTGGGAGACATGCATTATGGTTCTGTGCTATTCTATATGTATTCCTGGTATTTCTTGAAGGTAGCATTAGAGCAGTTTATGAAATGCTCTCCTCCTTCTCTAATTTCTGTATGAATAATCCACTCTCTAATTCTATACGTGTTACTTTTTGTTTTTTTTCTGACTCTAGCTGCAGACCAGCAATACTGACTCTGCCAACAGAGTCCACAGTGCAGCTGGGAAGGCTAATTTCTGTATAGATTTTGAGGTTGGTGAATGATAACTTTCAGAGCTGGGATGTTAGGGGTGTTTTATAATTCTTTTTTTAACCACATATTCAGGACAGGTTAAATGCACTGCTGGTTAGCTCTTGATTTTGCCACTAACCTTGATTTGAGTGCAGAGCCATTGTATTTGTCAAATGCTGTGTTTATATTCGTGCACTTCATGCTTCAACTCTTTTTTCTGGTACCATAAGTTTATTGGATTGTATCTCAGAAATTAAAGAAATTTGCATGTGCTTTATGCTGTGCAGCTAAATTAACTCAGTGGCAGCCTCTAGGTACAGTTCCACAACATTTATTCTATTTAAATACAAAGCTGCTCTAGTTAAATCTTCTAAAATAGGTTTAACTGGGTTGTTTCATGACTTTCCATAAAATCTATACTTGAAACCACATACAATGTGCTTTTTATACCTGATGTTCCATGATATTTTAGATCACACATGCATTTTTTTCTGTAATATATTTTTGCTTTACATTTGCAGTAAAAAGCATGAAACAATGGTTTTAAAAGGTTAAATTTATTATTTTGAGTTATTGTATAAAAATGCAGAGAGTGTTCTGACGGGATTTAAAATAATTCAAAATATCTTTCATTTTAAAAATGAACTACACCTGCTTTAAGTTTACCTGTAAACCCAATGTCGGTAAAAACAGAACAAAAAAGCCACTTGGAAAGGTTAAAAGGAGCTGGAAAGTTACTTATTTTTTTCATCACCCAGTAGTTAATATTGCTGAGTGTTTGGTTCAGATGAGACCAGTCTAAACTGATAATTTACAGAAATACCTTGTAAATACTAATTATGGTTCTGTGTATAAGCTTTTTAATAGGAAATGAATATATATTTTTGAAATGAATATATATTTTTATAGGAACGTCAACCATGTTCTTAATTTTCTGCAAATTCAGGATGATCCTATTTTTTCACTCCTTCCTGTCTTTAAAAGTTTCATTTTATATCAATGAAGTAGAGAATGCATTTATCCTAACACTCTTCTGTAGAAAGAGAGCAGGCAGAGTTTCTTGGAATTCTGGAGGTGAGATACCTGTAATTTCCTAATCCAATAAAATGACCCCAAATCTTTTGGTAATTTGGAAGATTCATTAAACCAGCTGTCTCAGATGTTTGCTCAAGAAGCTTCTACTTGCCTCTCCTGCTTGTTGGTTCCACTTCTGCCACTTGGGAGAATGTCCTGGCTGTGTACCTTTGTTCAGGTCCCATTTCTGTGAGAACTGAGGAGCAGGGCAGGGGCAGCTGAATGCCCTGGAGGGACAAAATGTAAGCTCAGATACAGGGAGATCCTGAGTTCTAATATTGACTGTTACTGGGCTGCTTTGTGGCCTTGAGTGAAGCATTGACTTCAATTTCTTAATTTCACTTGTTTTCCATCGAAAAGGTGAGAAATTAGAATTAAAATTGCTTTAATCTATTTTTAGAAAATGAGAGGCCTTTTCCTTACTGTTTGCTCCACATGTCAGAAGCAGTTGCTAACAAAAATTTGGTAGGTAAGTTCCTGCAGTTTGTGCTGCTGTCCATAGGTAGCTTTCCCAAAAGCTTTCTGGGAAAGAAATGTATTAATTTCATTATTTCTTGAGGTGTGAATATCTTGCTAACAGTCAGCTAAATCCCGAAGGCACTCAAAAAACCTGTCTTTAAAAATGAGCCTGTGTGCTTGAAAGCTTTTTTTCCCACCAGAGCTTTAGTAACTTCAGCTGTAAACTCTGTAGTGGCTGGTGAGATGCATTCAGGTAGTTGGTTTTGCCCAATTCTGCATTTTTGACAAGACATTTACAGTTCTTTGAATCAGTTACTGTGTCTTTGGAGTTCATCATAGGTGGACAGATGTGTTGGATGTAATACTTGCCCTGGTCCTTTGGAGGGTGGGGGAAATGCACAGTGCTTTCTTGGGAACACTTCTTTTACTTGTATTCTGTGCAATTGCAAACATAGTTCTCTGTGTTCTGGTGTTTCATGAGCTGTCCTGGATGGGGTTGTGCCAGGAAGGTGTGATGGGTATGCCAACAGTTCAGCCTTTCACCCCTGCTGTGTGCTCTGCAAGTGTCCCTGCACAGGTGGCTGGCAGTGTTGTAATGCCTTGGTGCAGCAGGGTGGGCTCTGTTTAGGAAGCAGAGCAGGCTAACAGGACCAGCTGGATTTTTCTGAAGACCCCAGGTGCTGTTTGGGTGGGAATGTTGCTTTATTAGCTCTCCTTCAGAAGTGATGCTGAAGCACAGCTTCTATCTGCTTGCATTTGGAAGAGATTCATATTCATAGAATTGTGAAGGTTTGAAAAGCCCTCCAAGATCACCACGTTCAACCTGTGACCACTCCCCACCTTGTCAACCAGAGCAGGGCACTGAGTGCCACATCCAGGTGTTTCTTGAACATCTTCTGGGATGGTGACTCCACCACCTCTCTGGGCAGCTCATTCCAATGTTTAACGACCCTTTCCATGGAGAAATTCCTCCTGAGAATTCCTTCTTTGTTTCTTGCTCTGTAAGATTGCACTATGTGAACAAAACTCTAATACACAAGGAAAATCTGGTATTTACTTCAGAACTGTGCTTCTGTTTGAGAAAGAATACCAGTTTGAACTAAAATACAAGTATAGTTGTATTTTACTGATGTCTCAGGCAATTTATAATGGAATTGGGCACTTGTGACTGTTAGATCATAACTGCTAGTAAAATACTGAGGGCTTTTTCTGACTATATTTTATGTTGCAAGGCCTCAGAAGTGCAAACTGTTTTCTTTGTCCTAGGATAAAATTACTTCTTTAGTTACTACTGAGATTAAAAATCAGAATTTAAAAACTAGTCTGAAACACCCATCCAGATTCAAAGCAGAAACAGGGAAGAGACTGAAGAAAAATTTTTGTATTACAGCTCATTTCTCTGAAATGAGGAAAATAAGTGTACTACATAGAATAGGCTACAGGTCTGTCTAATATGTAGGTATTTCAGTGGCAGGCCCAAATGATAATACTGTTTCATCAAATTCAGCATCTTTTATGTTTCAGGAAAAGTTGACATGTTCATGTATAAAACCACTAGTTCTGTGTAAGGGGTGTTGGACTAATTGTGCTTCAAAGCAGAACATTTTATTACTGAATATCAGCAGCATGAATATCTACAAAAGCAGTGGCAGCCATAAGGTATGTGGCTTGTTCTGGAAAATGTGCATGATCTGAATTTTTCTGCTAATTCTGCCTGCCCTAGTGACTTTGTTTCTTACAAGCTTTACTGAGTGGGAGATTTTTTTTCACAGGACTTTCAATAGATCCTCTGTTTCTCTCTGTTCCTGCAGGGAAGCAGTGGCAGAGCTAAGTTAGTAATCTTTGCTTTCTCCCCATTTCTTCCCAAATGCCTGTAATATTCATTATTTTCAAGAAGCTGTTTTATCATTACCTGAAAATTTCTGGCAAGACTCTTGATATGCAGTAAAGCCTCACTTCTTCCCCCTTTCTAAAATTGCTGTGAAGAGAGACACAGTCAGTAGTTTTTCCATCTATGCAGTCTGGAGAGCAGAAGATTCTTGGTAGGATCTGATAGTTTCCAGTTTGTTCTTGTGTTATCACTTTTGTCTTTGAGGAGCCCTGGAGTTCTGGCAACTCTCTCAGATGTTTCCTCAATTTATTCAAAGCTTTGCCTGGGATCAGGATCCTGGATTATGTTTTCCTCACTTGTCTTTCGTAAGTATTTTGAACATAAGTTTAAGGTAGAGTCAGAATGCATTGGCCTCATAATTTGTTCATTCAAATACAGAAGTGATTATCAGACCATGACAGGACACAACTGAAATCTGCTGGTTTCCATGGAAGTCCCTTGGTTTGTGATAGCTGGAATAGCAGACAGTTCCACAAATAGCTTAAGTGCTTGTGTGGGGGAGTGGGGACGGGAAGCAAGAAACTTGATTGCCTGCTATTTGTGTTTTAACACCTTTTTCATGTGAAAGCCAGTACTTATCTTCAAACTGAGCTCCCACAGATCTGCTAATCAAAACTATGTTTTGGTGCCTCTCAGTGCTGTTATTTAAAAACTAAATGTTTGACCATCTCCAGTCTTTTAAGTTCTTGACAGTGGTATTCCTGTAGCTCTGGGATAAATGCTCTATAGCAGCAAGTGTTGTGGATCTGCCCTACTGGTGGAAAACACCAATTACTTATTCAGAAAAATAGGGATGCTACAGGGAATGAGTTGCAATAATCACAAAATAACATGGATTGTACACTCATAAGTCCCCCATCATTGGTAGTTTATCATTCCCCCCAAAATAATTAGAATTTCTTGAGCAGAAAGGCTGGCTGCATACAAGCAGGAAAACACTTCCATCATTTCAGATCTGAATTCATCCTGAAAGTTGTGTGTAGTCAGTTACCATATTCATTGAGCATGAGGTTTGCCAGCAGATCTGCATGTGAGCGCTCATTCTCATGATCTGGAAATCACAGGCACACTAAGAAATAGTAATGAGATGCAGCCTGCAAGCATTCTTCCTTAAAGAGACATTGTCTTCATGCACAGATGTGGAAATGGGAGAGGGATTTTAAATCCTGGCTTTTCACCGTGCCATATGGAGCTTCTTCTCAAATGAAAACATGGAATCCTTAAGTGAGATCTTGCTGTCTTGGGTGTAGAGCCCAGCAAATCATTGGCTGGATGGTTAAGGTGGAAAGAAGAGTCGTGGGGTGTGTTTGCAGGGCCTTTATCTGGTGCCTACAGTGGGAGCTGTGTTCGTCATGCCTCTTGCGAATTGAGTTCTGCTTGGGGGCGTTTCATGTGTGTAATTTGAGCTCGCCAATGAGGGGTGACACTGCTTATAAAGGCTGTGTTGTAGGCGACTTAAAATTAGGAAAGCATTTCCCTTCAGTTTCCTGCAGATGGGCGTCATCTTTGCAAATATCAAGGGAGAGGCAGACACAGAGAGAGGAGTAAGGAGAGTATCTTTTTTAGTTAGTATGTATTTAAGGATGGTGGGTGTGACAAAAGTGATTTGGCCTAAATGTATGTTGCCTTCCTTCCTTGAGGGTGGAAGGAATCTGCTTTTCTATCTATTCAAGGCAAGTAGTTAGGTAGCATGGACAGTATTTCTGCTGTTTTAGGAACAAGGAAGAATGTTTTCTGTCCAAAACAGAGTTTTGAAGTCACTCTTGGTGCTCTTGAGTAGGAGAACCAAACACCTCCTTTCAGGTGTTTTTTGGTTGTTGTTTTGTGGTGGTTTTTTGTTTTTTGGGGTTTTTTTATGTGAGGTATTGGTGCAGAGAGAACACATTCAGAGTTTGATGGTGAAGTTGATTGTGGAGACTTGGCTGTGTGTCTGGTAATTTATAGAGGGCACCCTTCCTTCTCTGCAAATCTATAAGAATCCACACTGTGTGGCTGAGATTTCTTAATCATTTTTGACCTTACTTTTAGTGTGTGGACCAGATAAGTGATTCCACTGGAAACTGGCAAGAGAATTCCACAGTAGTTTTCCAAATTTCTTTAACACCTTCTGTAAGGAACAAGTGAGTGACTCAAATCCTAGCTCCTGCAAATAACTCTTTACCATCCCTGCTGTGCATTGCAGGGGTTGGGTGATATCTTCAGTGAACATGGAGCAAAATCTTGTCTACAGTGGAAAATTTTGAATGTTTTTAGCTCCTTTTCTTACATGAAGATGTTTGGCCAAGCTAAACTATTAAAAACATATTCAGAGTTCTGTGAGCTTTTAAGGTGAAAATATTTTAGGCATACAACTGGATGAAGATAATTTTTTAAACCTCTTGCTTTAAAAGTGCAGGGGCAGCGTCGGTGTGTCTTTCACTAATAAAGGTCTCCGTGGGAGAGAAATCTGTAAATTGTTACTTACTATGTCACATTGTTGCTGACTTGTTTCCCCTATCACTTACATAAACCAGCAGGATAAACAGGCACAGGAAATGACTGGGAATTGTGCATTGTTGGAAGATGATGTTAAGTACCCGCTGCTGTGAAAAATACTCAGTTCAACTTTCTGAAGAAGATTTGACTCCTCCTGCTTGTTTTGTCATTTTAAGCATAAAGGATAAGTTTTTCATGTAACTCTGGGAGGAGAGGTGTGGAATTACTTCAGAAAATTCATTTTTCCTTTGAACACCCTTTCCCTGCTGCGTGATTGTGCTGGAATTCCTCTATCAAAAGGGTTGCTCTGTCGACAATTACCATGATCCTTCATCCCAGCTTTGAATCCACTGGGCTGTTGAATAGGCAAATAAAACCGGCTGGTTCAGGAAGATGAAACAAAGTATCTGCCTGAATTTCTAATTTCATTAGAGGGAAGAACAGACATGTAGACATCAAGAGGAGGGGATGAATCTTTATGCTCACCCCCCTGACATGACTGAATTTGCAGGAAGATCAGCTGAGAGCAAGCCCCAGCCTTGCTGCACGGCCCTTCACCTGCAATGCAGTGCTGGGCAGCTGCAGCTGGGTGCTGGAGGCAAATCCCTCTTCTCCTGCATTTGAGGAGAACCAGCCCCTCTGCCTGCTGCTGATGTCCCCCTCCTTCCCCAACACTGTGGTGTCGGATTTTTGATGGCTTTTTCGAAAACTATTGGGCTGTCTTTGGGAATATCTTTATCCATGGGAGGCCGTGCTTCTTGCAGGTAGGTTCCCTTCTCTAATTTTGTCTCGTGAATTTGCAGTTCTTCAGGGAGTAAGGACTTTGGGGAGGGTCTCTCTAGGTGTGGATTCACACAAATTCCATAGAAGGCTTAGCATTTTGCCTTACCTTTGCTGTTCCATGTTGTTTTTCTTAAGTAAAATATTGCTATGTAGTTGTAGAGAGACCCTGCAGATCCAGTTCATTCTGATGATTAATTAGCACAATGAGAGAGCAGAAGGAAAAGGTGATCACGGTGTTCTTCTGTAGATCAGAGGTAGCTATGAAAAAAAGTACCCTAGAACATTTGGGTTTTAATGTGTAAGCAATCATTTAGTATAGGATTTTTATATACTTTTATCTGCATTTTGCAATTTTGATAACAGCTGTTTCAACTGGCATCTCTATATACTGGGTATGGATTTTTCTGCTGCCTTTAACAGCTTTTTGTGTCTTTTAGAGTACTGTCTTTGTGAGCAAAGCAAACAGATGAGGCTTGTGCTTTTGTATGCAATTTTTTCTTGGCTATTAATACATATTCTGCACTAATTAATTCTCAGTCTCTATCTTTGGCTGACATGGTCATTTAAGGGGAAGAACAGGATGATGTGTAATAACATCAAACAAATTTTCACAGGAAGGCAAAAGAATGAGGTGTATTTTGGAGATGATTTCATAAAGAAAATAGCACTGTAGAGAAGTGTGTGACCTGAATTTGGCTTTCTAACATTAGTTGGTATCATAGACTCTAATGTAGAAGTGAAATGCTTTTGGATCCCCATGAAAGGCTCAGCTGCAGACTCCAGGGTGTGTCATGTGTGAGACTGCCAGCAGCAGGATTCGTCAGCCCCTTAGGAGAGGCACAGAAAGCTTCCAGGAGAATGGGCTTTAGTGCTTCCAGTAACTTCTTCCCTGATGCGTGGAATTGCCATTATTGAGAAGCACTGGGACTGCAGGATGGCGTGATGTGTCTGTCTGCATCACTGCCACTTCAGGGGAATTTTCTTTTGAGTCCTTTTTAATCCCTTACATCCTGTGCAGCTAAAAAAGTGAAAATCCCGAAACAGCACTGGGGAGAATTATTCTTTACTACTCACGCTATGTGTGAGGTTCCTGGCTTAAAATCATTCTGTCCAGTTCCTGTTCCCTTTACCCTGTCTACAGGATTTGTTGTCTATGAGCATCTAATCTCCCCTTGAACAATTCTGTCTATGGCCATTTCTTGCCTTAGCTGTCTGCCCTTAATGTGAGGATAATGTATGACTTTATTTGTATCTCAATTGTCCCCAAAGGAATACAGCAATTTTATAGAAGCTTTTTGACCTCCAGGACTTTCTGCATCCTCTACTGCAGGTTTCCTTCTTCCTACCCCTGACTTATAATTTAGTGACTAAGAAGTCTAAATACTAAATATCTCAGGGCTGTATCAAGCTGCAGGGTTGTTAATAAAAATCTCATTAGCTTGGCAGTCTTTGGTTTATGGTTTGAGACCACTAAGCTGTTCCTGAATTTAAAAAATCAGCAGGACTTACTGACAGCAGACTGAAAGTAAATGCCTGGTGATGAGTTGTGCCTGGAATGACCTTTGTAGCTCTTCCTTGCTTAAATGAACTTGAGTTGTGGATTTTTAGTGGCTGCAAATTTAGTCATCATCAGATTGGAACGTAAGATTCCTCCCTTTTTATGATGTTTAAGATGGCTGTAGTCTGAATGTGTTAGCAATGTGCTTAATGTGTAAAGTCTCAGCAGAGTGCATGTTTAGTAAGTCAGTGCTGAACATTCATTCTGCTGTATAACTATTCCAAATGAAAATATTACATTTTTCCTGTGGATTAAGATGAGTTAGTACAGCCCTGATATGATGTGCAGGACTCCAGCTCAGCACCAAGTTGAGAAAACTGCATCTGAGGGCCTGCCTATGTTGCTGGCATAGCCATTGGGTGGGCGGTTCCTCCTTCTTGCAGCAAAATGAGCTGAATTTGAAAGAGGCTGCTGGAAGGCACCAGTGTTATCTTCTCCTTCCCTGCAACAATAGTTTCAATACAAGAAACTTCCGCTAATTCACTGCTGGGGAACTCTCTGTAAGGAATGTTATCTTGTGCTTGTGTGTCACTGCTCTGATGAAGTTTGCTGCCCACTTCTTTGGACAACTCCAGCTTTTTTTTAATATCTCATTCTTCTGAGGAAAGAAAAGTTAATGTTGATATCTTGCAGTACTTTGCCCTTAAATCCTGCCAAAGCAAATGGTCTGTAGGCATTGTTTTCATTTTAAATGTTTGCTTTGTACAGAAGGATCGTGAATCTTTGTAGGCATTTAATCATTCCTTGTAATGCTTTGTAAAGTAAATAAAATACCTGATTTTGGTATTAGCCTTTCATGAGCTGTTTGGCTGTGATCAGTGTGATGCTATGAAAGAGCTGAGATATGGGAGATGTTTTATTTGGGGAGCACAGCCTGAGTGTGTGAGAGCATGGAGGTGGCCTTTGCTGACATGGCCTTCACAAGCAAGAACTCAGAGTAGCACATTTGGTGGAAAGTTAAACACATAAAATGAACACTTTTATTTATGAATGTGGGAGTGAACAACCTCCACCACCTTAGTGCCTGATTCCAATCCCTCTGCAGTCACAAGCTCTCAGGAGGGTTTACTGAACATCTGCTCTGCATCCTCCCACTCTCCATAGTTCAGACAACTGTAATAAACTTCGGATTTTGAGTGAAGAGATGAACTAAAAATGCAACCTGCCCCTTGAGAACAGGAGAAATAAATATCAAGATTAGGGACTCTAGTGTTCTAAAGTGTGAGAAGCAGAAGGACTGTTAAATATTCATTTGACCTTGAATGTGAAAGGAACAAAGGGCCACAAGTTCTAAAACATGGTTAACTTTTTTTCCCAAAAGAGACTAAAAACTAATTGATGTTAGTCTTTAAAATAAAATTAATCAATATTTAAATTTTCAAGTTTAACCAAGGATAACAAAAAAATATAAATCTGCTTGAGAGAAAGGCAGAAAAGGGGTTCAGAGGCTAATATTTGGTGGGATCACTAAGCTTTTAAATCTGTCTTGTCTGGACTTGATTCCACAATGAAAGTGGATCTAGGGCATTTCTCACTAGTATACAAAAAATTATTTCTGTCCACTTTTATCATAGGTTAGGAAAAAAAAGCACTGACACATGAATAGCTTTTCTGAAGGCTGAATATTGCATCTCCTCCATCCTTAGCAGTCCCTGCTGTAGAAGCAGCAGCGTTGAGGAGTACCGTGTGTGAGACGTGCAGTGTGTTCTGTGTGCATGAGATGTGCAGTGTGTTCTGTGTGCATGAGATGTGCAGTGTGTTCTGTGTGCATGAGACGTGCAGTGGGATCTCTGTGAGACGTGCAGTGAGATCTCTGTGAGACGTGCAGTGGGATCTCTGTGAGACGTGCAGTGGGATCTCTGTGAGACGTGCAGTGGGATCTCTGTGAGACGTGCAGTGGGATCTCT